>JAVQJS010079364.1:0-10153 GCA_036024795.1 Galaxias rostratus
TAACACGGGGAGAACATGCAAACTCCACACAGAAAGGCCCTCAGGTGGGATTCGAACTCAGGACCTTCTTACTGTGAGGCAACAGTGCTAACCACTGCGCCACCGTGCCGCCCCAGTAATAAGATGAATATATGAAATTAAGTAAAAATGCTGTGCGACCAAATTCCATTATATTTCTAAATCAAGGCTGATCATCTATTTTTGATCATACATTATTTGACCACAGCCGACAGCAAAGTCAAAAAAAAAATATGATATAGCATTATAATATACGAGAAGACTCTGAAAATAATACCTAAATAAACTAAACAGTTCCCCAAAACTTTGACAGGCCCCTGCAACCCATTTTCCACCTCTCCAGCGACGTCACGCACGCAGCCGTGGCGTGCCTGCCAGGCAAAACATGGAGTCGTGTATTTTGTATCTGCGAGGGGTTCATACGAAATCCGGAGTAAGGAAACACCGAAGACATTAGGTTAATGCAGGAAAGCTTTTGCCACTTGACATGCATGCATCGACTTGGGTCTCAAAAATATTCATACGCCCATGAGGCTTGAAGAACAGGGCGTAAATAAGCCTTCTGCAAAGCGCAACCAAGGCCGTTTTCCTGTGAGTAGAGTTCTGACAAAATACCGCTATAGGGGCGTTTTAGGATTAGTGCGATTTGGCACTCATTACCGTAGACGATATTATGTGTTTGGCGTCATATCTTTCAAATTACGCTGGTGGGCTTTGCATTGATCCCCGACATTTTTGGATGGAGGTTTGACCTGAATACACGTACAGTTTTTTATGCAATCGTTTTGGAGGATACTTGCTACACTTAGTAAAGATAAATCCTAACCAAACAAACTTGTTGTCATTGTAGAAATAAGCCCAACTGTGAGAACATTGCAGTGGCCGAGATCCTTCTTGATGTCTGGCCATCAGACAAGCTCAATGTGTTTGGATCCTGCTCTGTATTTAACGTTTAAAGCCACATATTTTGTGTTTTATGCACATTGTACCATATCAAAAAAAAAAATGTGGGTGAGATTTATATTCATAGTGTCTATAAATGTTCATTTGAACTTGGCTAATTTATTCATCCCTTGTCTGCTTTTGCAAACCTCTTTATGGGCAGGAAGAGTGCACAATGTAGACTTGGCTGTCCATAGTGGGACTCCATACTGCTCTCTGGGGGACCACAATGGAGCCAGAGGGGGACCTCCTCACCCCAGGGACCAGTTATGGGCCCCCAGCCTCAGACACAGAAAATATCTCTGCTGCCAACACCTTCGTCAGTCACACGTTACAGGTAAGACCAAAACCAAAGCCGTAGACGCAATATACTGTCTGAATGCTCTCTCTCTCTCCTTTCTGTGCCTCTCTCCATATTTTTGACTCTCTGTGCACGCCGTTCAGTTGTCTCCATCGTGTTTACCAGGCTTCATATTCTCCCACCCTGAGAGATGAGCTGCTCCCTGTCTGTGGGGAACCGTGGTCCCTGGACGCAGATGGGTCCGCCTTTGACAAGATCGATGGCTCCCTGTCCAGAGAAGAGTCGGGGAGGAATGCACAGAGGACCTTCAGGCCCTCAGCCTTTCCCTCCTCCCTGGCCTGGGACTCTGACTCGGAGAGAGAGACAATAGACGGTAATAACGGTTCATAATAATAATAATAATACATTATACTTAAAAGGCGCTTCATCAATAGCTGCGACAAGAACAATCTTAACATAGATGAAATACAAAAAAAACTTTGATTTGGAAAAACTTTGATTCTATTTTCTGCATTGCACAGTTTTACCTCATTGTTTTTGCTCGCCTCTAAATTGACTGTAAATGTGACTTAGTTTAACCTTTGGAACCCAGAACCGTCTCTCTGTTGATTTACCTGTAATGGCTAGCCATGCCAATTGATATACCTGTTGTTGTGTGTTTGTCTGTCAGAAGAGGATCTACAGCACTTTTCTAATCCTCATGGTCTGGCTGCTCACAGCCCCGGATCCCCTTCCTCTGGACTCAGGTGCTGTGGAGGATTGGAAAGCCAGCAGATACGTAGAAATAGGTAGATAGACAGTGCCGTATATATTCATACTTTTTACACTCAGCAAATATGTGTAATTATATATCGACGGATGACATTGAGAGAAAACTGTAGAGAAACCTTTTTGATTTGTCCAAAGTTGTGTAGAGAAACTGAAACATTGAAAAGTTATTGTCATATTTTCCCCTTATTGTTTCAAAGACTTGACAGTCGGGAGGTTCAAACACCTGAAGAAATACAGCCCTTAATCTCTGAAAAGGAAAAGACCAAACCTTTGGAGAGAGAACCTACAGGTAGTTCATTGAGAGAAGAGCCAAAGATAAGCTCAGCCCAGGACCTTAGCATGACAGAAAGTAAGCCAACAAAGATATAATGTTGGATATATTCAGTTCATCCAGTTATACTTTTAATTTGTAAAAGTTTACTCTTTGTTAACCTTTCTTTTTATTTTCTTTCCACGATTACTGACAGTGGCAGATGAACCAATCTGGAATGCATCCCTCATAGAGTCAACAGTAAAACCAAAGGAAGGGCACCAAATTGAAAAAGAGGAGGAGGAAGCTGAGATCAAAATAGGGGGGGAAACGCAAAAGGGAAAGAACATCAAAGGACGGGAAAAAGACGTGTACACCTTCCCAGGTGACTCTGACCCCGAGAGCCCGTCGCCTCCGGCTCCCTGGGTACACCCCACCTTCACCCAGCGTCGGAGGAAGAAGAGAGCCCTGCTCAGACCCTTCTCCGACGTGGGAACCTGGCAGAGCTCGTCGCCCGGGGCTTTGAGGCGGGCTCGAGGGGGCCCGCAAAGATCAAAGGGAGCCAAATCCACCCAGTTGAGAGGAAGCAGACCGGTCTGTGACTTTGAGGAGGACTTGGGGAAAGAGTGTGCGGAGGAGGGGGTATTTGTGCAAGAAGAAAAGGAAGAAAATAAGAAAGGAGGAGAAGAAGAAGAAGAAGGAGGAGAAGGAGGAGTAGCAGATGAAGATATGTCCAAAGAGATATACACCTGTGTTGAATGTAGCATTTATTTCAAGAAGCAGGACCACTTACAGGAGCACATGGCTGAACACTACCAGAGTGGGGGTTCAGGGGCTGCTGGTAGGAGGGGTCGTTTAGCCAAGGGCTGCCGTTTCAGGTGCTTGGAGTGTGGGTGGAACCTGTCGAGCAGTCTGGCTCTGACAGACCACCGCCAAAGACATCAGGAGTCCCGGAGGAAGATCCTGGAGGAGATTGGGAAGCTGAGTGACGGTGGAAAGGGAGACGGCGAGACGCGGAACCGGGAGGGAAGTGTGCCGGAGGCAGCCCTTTCAGCTCTTGTTGTAGTTCCGGAACGAAACCAAGCTCCTGTACCAGACTCGGCCTTAGTCTCCGCCTCCGACCCAGTTCCAGAACCAGAACCAGAACAAGCCCCATTACCTGTTCCTGGACGTCAGAGGGGTTGTGCATCCGGTGGCAACCGTCGCCAGTTTGTCTGCAACAAGTGTGACTTCGCCACAAGGACATCCCAAGCAATGGCCAATCACGCGAAGACTCATAACAGACCCCCAAAGGTTGGAGTGCAACGCTCCTCCCCACGACTCCGACAAAGGCGTCTTCCTGTGGAGCCTGACTACCCTTCCATCTTGACCTGTGATCTGTGTGCCTTCCAGGCCTCCAGTCCGAGCATGCTAAGGGAGCATCGCAGTCTTGCACACCCAGAACAGGCATCTGTCAGTGGGGTAGGACACGAGGGGGTAATTGGCTATCCAGGGACCAGTTCGGGCAGCCTCTATTCCATACGTTCTATCCCAGACCCTGATGAGTTTTCTGGGCATGAATCTACCGCTGCTCCGAGAGCGGTGCCAGAAAGCCAACGCCAGCCAGGCTCCGTGGTCGTGGATGGCAGCTTGAAGGACCTCCAGTTTCCAGTTCCTCACACCAGAGAGTTGGCCTTCAAATGCATTGGTAACGGAAGGGTCAACAAGCGAGGGCAGGGCTGGACTGGGGATAGCAGTTTGTGTCCTAGATTAGACTCTAACAGGGGGGAAATTGAGAATGAATATGCAGATCGCCTGAGAGGGAACTCAAACCTGGCAACCGAATTAAATGAGGAGAAGACAAATTCGACAGCCGGTTTCAAGCCACACACTACTACGAGATCCCGACTTGGTGAGAAATCAGAATATATGAATATTTTTGCTTGGACTGTTTTTCCTCATTCATTTAAGTTTAACTTCTTGTCTGAACAGAGACAAATATTGAATCTGGTTTGGACTGCAGTATTCCAACCATGCCTAGGATATCAGCATTAAAACCTTCCAATCACTTGAACTGTCTGTTTTGAAATAAAAAAGGATAGTCAGGGGTTCAGAGAGTTACAACAGTAATGTGTGTTGTGTATCACTAATGCCTTTTCTTACTGAACTTAAGAGTTGTGGCAGAACCCAGGGTGCAGCACTTTAGTCTGCATTAGTAACTGATTAACTAATGTCAGAAATTCCTTTTTTAGATTGTACTTCAACACACCAGAGCCCTACACTATTAGGTAATCCAGCGGAGAAGAGGGTGAAAGAGGAAGAGCAGGAGGAAGAGGAGGAAGAAGCTGCCATTTTTTCCCCGGTGAAAAAGAATGCCAGCGCTGTAGCCAACAAGAACAGCCACTCTAATGAAAATGATTACGATGAAGAGGAGCAAATACGACACTTGGTAGCAAAAGGCATTCTGGAGGAGGATGAAGATGAGATTGACGAAGAGACGGGGACTTGTGTGGAGAGGAAGTGCCCGTACTGCCCCGACCGCTTCCACAACGGCATCGGACTAGCCAATCACGTGAGGGGCCACCTGAACCGAGTGGGTGTGAGCTACAACGTGCGTCACTTCATCTCTCCAGAAGAGGTCAATGCCATCGAGAAGAAGTTCTCCTACCAGAAGAAGAAGAAGAAAGGTCAGGGGCTTCCGTGGGAACATAACTGTCTTGTTGGTTGTTTTGATTTGAAGAGCTTGTGGACAAAGTTTCTCTATGAAATTATTTTAAGATTTGTTTTTCTTTTTTATAGCTGGTCTCTTGCTATAGCATTATAATCTCAATTAGGATTTTTTCTGGATTTTTTGTTGTTGTTGTAATGTATAAGCAAAGAAAGAAAACAAGTACTGGAGTAAATAACATCTAAAAAGTGAAGCTAATGCTTATTAAAACCCAACTTCTCAACCTGTTTCTCTCTTCCTCCCTCCCAGTTGCCAACTTTGACCCTGACACTTTTAGTGTCATGCGCTGTGAGTTCTGCAGTGCCGGCTTTGACACCCGGGCTGGCCTGTCCAGCCACGCCAGAGCCCACCTGCGAGACTTTGGCATCACCAACTGGGAAGTGACCGTCTCTCCCATCCACATCCTCCGGGAGCTCTTCTCTAGTCGGCCCGACCTTGTCATCCCCTTGGCTCCCCCGCGCAGCCCTGGTTCACAGCCTGAAGATCAGGACGAGGAGGAGGAGGAGGAGGGGGACGTTCACGATCTGTATGAAGAGGGTGGCAACCTTGGGACAGCGGGAGAGCCTAGCGGAGAGAGGAAGGAAAGGGAAACGAGGGCCAGGTTTTCTAATCTGATGTCCTCCACTTCTCCTCAGCCTTGGAAAACTGAGCACAGTGTGGAAGAACTTGGAGGTCAGTTTGACTTACTAAACTGCATTAATAAATATGCTGCTGTACTTTGTGCAAAAATACTTTGTGCGTTTGTATTCTTGTCAAACTGGGGTGTGTTTGTAGAACGCTTTAGCGGTTTGTTTTTGTCCGTTGCAAAAGAGCAGTCACAGGAAAAGGACTTGTGGTATGAATATGGAGTGTACTGTAGTTTAGACTAAAACCAGACAACTCAGGCAGAATGCCAATGGCAGAAAACGAGTGGGCACGGCTTTTCTTGGTGTTTCTTTTCATGTGGACTTGGCTCTGCTTGGCATTTCATCGCATTTATGGATAGAGTTATCTTTGAGGATGTCTCTATGTTGGTAGACTGTGCATGAGCTGCAGTGAGAGGCTGTAAATCAAACCTGTGTGAAAGAGTGTCTGATGCCAATGGCTGGTGTGGCATCCAGTGCATTTCTCCCAAACGACCGCCTCTACTCGATTGGTCACGCCTTAGCTTAGCGGTGCATATGGGGGCAAAATGGCTGCTTCCACCTCCCCGCAGACCCAAACAATAGCGGAAAAATTGTCTGGCTTTAGCTACGGGGAGTCCGATGCACTGCAGCTACTGACCGGTGAGTACCGTGCCTCGTAATTCTTGTGCACCGCGTGCCCTTTGATCGCATAACCGCTACATTGTTGCGCCGCGCGTCTCAGCCTGCATCTCCTGCTGTCTGCAAAATTGTCGCCAGACGCAGAAGCCATCAGAAACTAAGAGCATATTATAGCATTTAAAAATCACTGTAGCACATTACAGGTAGCCTGTGACACGCAAGTCAAAAGCTCAGTCGGGTCAGTTGGCAATGTTTCAGGTGAAACCGATAGTTCTGCTCGAGCAAAGAAGTATTATGTTTCCAACATTGTTGCAGCTGTCATGTTTTTATGTGATTTGCTCTGCGCTTTTGGAATGACGTCCACTATTTTCAATACTGCAGGATCTCTAAAATTACCTACAGTTTCCCAATCCTCGCCATTTTACTTTCCTTTGATTTTTGGTAGAGGACGCGCTGTTCTTGGAATCTGGATGCATTTTATGATAATATCAAAGACTATATAGATCTCTTTTGACAGAACTTATGTCTGTATTAAAAAGTATATTTAAGTGGTACTTTTGCAAGAAAGTAGTCTGTTTGTTTGAGGTCTATTTGGCTATGCTGAATTCAACTCAAGTTCCAATCGTTATAACTTTGGTCGTATCGTTTTGTAAATTTTCTTATAAAATCAGAGATTATTTTGATAAGGCCACATGTTTTTTTTTATATATATATAGCCTACTTTTGTGGTGCTAGAACACTGCGCTTTAAAGGTGCCACATCCCTCTGCTACAGTAAAAAAAAAGATGACCTTACAAGCGCAGAGCCGCCTACCAGACAAAAAGCATTGTCTGTCTGCACGTCTCTTTTGATTTACCGATTTGTCGCAGAAAATGGCACTTTTGTCCCAGGAATGGAGCGTCGCTCCAAGCGGCGTGCTGTGTTTTTTGAATACTTTATAGTAGGGCAGTTCATTATGTGACTGGTTTTGAGAGTTGAATTTGGGATCAGTTATCAGACCTTGTGCGTTCGTTTAAATATGCGCTCATAATGAATGAGCAAAATGTATGGGTTAGGCTATTTATGGTTAGTCTAGAAAATCGTTTTTAAACTAGTTGTGGCATTTGATTTTTTGTTTTTGTTTGTTGCATTTTGCTTTTTTTTAATAGATTGTAGTTTTACTCAAGATGTTTGTTAATCAACACCTACAAAAAGCGTATTGGTTACGGTTACATGACAGTCCCGCGAGGTGTAGTTTAAATTGTCAAATAATGCACAGACAAATTCCTGCGTCACATAGTGTCAATTATCAAATATTAAACAAACGGACCTTCATCCCTATTTTTATATTCACTTGTCAATGACTGAAACATCACAATTTTCTGTCGCTCTTTCTTTATGTTGTTCTGTGCCTGCGTTCCTTTCAGACGGGGAGGAGGATGGAGAGGAAGACGACGATGAGGCGGAGCAACAACGACAGCCAGCAGATCTGGACAGTCTGAGCTCCAGTCCTGGGAAGAAGGGGTTGCTCAGCCTGGACACGGAGAACCCATGCCTGAGAGTGGAGGCAAACGCCAAGGGTGAGTGGAACTCATTTGGAATGTCAAGTAGATTTTTATCGTTAAAATGTATATGAGGGACTTCTCCAACATTGCAAATGAAAACTGATTTCATGCAAAATTGTGATAGTGTGTTGCCAAGAGCAACAATATCAATATTTTTCTTGTTTTATCTTATTGTAGTTAGTAATTAGTAATGATGATAGTAATTACAATGTAAGACACATTCCAAAGTAAATACTTTTTTATTCTAATTATATAACTTTGATTGTTAAGGCTTTTCTTTGGTTTTGTGATTTAGGCCCTAACTTGTTGAGGTGTGAAGTGTGTGGTGCCCGCTTTGAGACCAGACGGGGCCTGTCGAGTCACGCTCGCTCTCACCTGCGACAGCTGGGCATCGGCGTGTCTGAGAGCAGTGGGGCGCCCATTGACCTCCTCTATCAGATATCAAAGGAGCGTAGTCTAGACAGCCACCTCCCGTCAGCACCTCCTCAAAGCCCCTCGGCCAAGAAGCCACCTCGCGTGCCACCCGTTTCCCACGACGACGGGCCGTTCGAAGAAGACATGGACTATGAGGAGAAGCCGGTCCTCTCCGTTTCCAGCTTAACCAAGGCTGTGAAAGTTCGCTCGTCGGCCTCCAGCCCTTCCCCCGCGGCCTCCCCTCCTCCCTCGACCCTGACCGGGTCCTCCTCCTCTTCCCCTTCCCCAGTGGTGAAGAAAGCACCCATCTCGTCCCTGCTGCCGGTGTCTTCCCCATTGCGGTCTCTGGACCACAAGCCCGTTGGGATAAAGAGTCTGAGCTCCAGCCTCTCTGCTGCTGCTGCTGCTGCTGCTGCTGCTGCTGTTTCCCCGTCCTCTGCCCCATCCACCACCACCACCTCCTCTATGTCCAAACCCTTTTGGGCCCCACAGGAAACCGATGCTCCACTCAACCTCAGTAAGTGCCATTGGCCTTGTTTAATTTTTGGAGGAGTGTTGGTTTGTCTGGCATCGATGTTTATCCGTTTTCTCTTCTGCAGCTTCATTAGATTAGCCATATAGTGTCGATGGGGATGGTGTAATGGCTTTCCCTCATTGTTTTTGTGTCAATGTTGACGTTGTTCCATCTTTTTGTTAGCAATCCATTAATGCACGGATTTGGAAGGTACGAAGTGCAATCGATCATGTTTATCTTTTCACTCACCCCGCTCCCTTTTGTATGAAGCCCTGGAGGTGGACCCCAACAAGGACATCATCTGCCAGCTGTGCGGGGCTTGGTTTGAGACGCGGAAGGGCCTGTCCAGCCACGCCAGGGCCCACCTGCGTCACTTTGGGGTGGAGTACTCCGAGTCCAAGGGTTCCCCCATTGACCTCCTCAACCAGCTCATCCACACGGACGACTTCAAGCACCGAGCCAGCGCCCTGCAGCCCGCCGGGGCCTCGGACGTCCGGAGTCTCACGCCGGGGCTCTCCTCCCACAAGCGCTCCGTCTTCAACGCCACCTCCTCCTCCTCCTCTTCCTCGCCTCTCCTGTACAAGGTGACCACAGTAGGGGGTTCCGGTGCCGTAGCTACCTCTTCTTCGGTGTCTCTGCTTGGTCCGGCCCCCAAGCGGTCCAAGTCCTCCACCATGCAGGTCTTCCGTCTGAGCACCGGAGAACTGATGTCTATGCCACACAGTGAGTGTCCTGTTGGGGCAAATACAGATGTGCAAGTTTGTTGTGTAATAGAGGAAATTATTTTCTGTTGCATAAAACTTTGAAAAAAATTGAAAATATAATGTTCAGATTGGCAAGTTCTTTTTTTTTTGGTCCACAAGGCTCAGTGTGGGGTAAATGACCCACATTTGATTTGTGTTTAATTATTAAAATAATTTTTCATATGAATTTGCAAGGCGTGTACGATGTGTCCAGATGCATTGAATTTTTTTTTAAGCAATGACCATAGCTTTATCACCACATACTAATTTTGTCTTTGAGGGGAAGTGCCTGTAACTTTCAAGTTGCATTTTGCTTTGTCTTCCTTATAATATACCATTTATAAGTCACGTTAGAGGAAACAAATCTGCTGAAATCTAGTGAATACCTTTATTTTGAAGGAGCTAGGTAGAACTACAGTTTAAGAATTCCTCGAAATGTACTCGTTTCTTATTTTTTTTAGGAAAGGTAGATTCTGTTCACAGAATCAATATCAATAAAGATGTTTTGGATCTTAACTGATGTTAAGTTGGATCTCAGTAAATTCCTTTACCATTCCTCTGTTAGACGAACCAACAAAGGAGATCGGCTGTGAGTTCTGCGGCGAGTACTTTGAGAACCGCAAAGGCCTGTCCAGCCACGCCCGCTCCCACCTCCGCCAGATGGGCATCACCGAGTGGTCCGTCAACGGCTCCCCCATCGACACG
>JAVQJS010079391.1:0-18195 GCA_036024795.1 Galaxias rostratus
GAAAGAAAGAAAGAAAGAATGAAAGAAAGAAAGAAAGAAAGAAAGAAAGAAAGAAAGAAAGAAAGAAAGAAAGAAAGAAAGAAAGAAAGAAAGAAAGAAAGACATATTGCATCCCAAAAGAGGTATTTCTCTAATAGTGAAATATGTGGTAAACATATACGAAAGAAAGAACTCATTGGATTCTTGTTACAAGCATCATAAAAAGTTTCGCTTTAAAACATAGAGCTGTTTTTCAATTCATACTGCATGCCATTGCACACACTGTAGTAATCAATGCTTGTTTGGTAAAGTAAGTCAATTTCAATGCAATAATCGTTGTAAACATTTTCACCTCACAGCAAACAGCAAAGCATAACATTATTTGTCATAGGTAAGCAGTAAGTAAGTATGTTCTCTATGTTATGATTTTACATACCTCTGAGTTAATTCGCTATTCAATATCGCCATCTACTGAGGTAAAATGTATACTGGAAAAATTAAAGACGTTAACAACGTGCACTACATTCGGTGCCAAAAAGATGGCGCAAGCGCCTTTACTTTGCAATATTAATGCTTTTACTTCTGCGATGGATTGGCGATCTGTCCAGGGTGTACCCCGCCTCTCTCCCTAAGTCAGCTGGGATAGGCTCCAGCCCCCCCGCGACCTTGCATAGGATAAGCGGTTCTGATAGTGGATGGATGGATGCTTTTACTTTCCATGGAAGTTGAGAGGTTTCTTTAACTTACGTCATCAATGCTTTTCTAGTCTACCTTCTGCTTTGAAGAGTATTTTCTTTGTATCTATCAATAACCATTAGTCTCCGGTCACTTGACTTAAATTTTCTTTGTCTATTGCAGTTTCTCTAAATGTGTCTACATAAACTTGTTTGTAAAGACACCGATGAGGCGCGTTGGAATGGCATGATGTCAAATCATCATTAATTGCAAATGGGAGAATAGCTATTACTCACTCATCCTCGTTACAGGTATATTTACATTTAAATGTGAGCGAACCACATTTGCCATATTTACGATGTTAACTTTGATGTAGATGAAAGAGACTTCCATAGAGAAAGAGTCATTAATCAAGCAGGGTAATTTTGCATACATTTGAAAAACGTCGTGTCCAGCTGTTGAATACAGCGCAGCCCAATCTATGGCAAATCTGAGGTAGATAAATGAAACATAATAGTGCAAGGGAGGATTTGTGATCGATTAGATGAAATAAAAGGTCAAACCCTTTGGGTAGACCCAAAGGAGCCCTTCCTTGAGTGATAGGCCCAAGGTAAACATGTGGAATATGCAAATATTGTCAGTCAACAAGAAATAATTTTGATTTGTGAGACTGAATTGATCATGAAGGGACAGTTCACTCAAGATAACATGCAAACAGTCTCCTGGAGCAGATTAGTTGTGTCTCGACATCAATGACTTTGATTTCCCAAAGTATAGGAATGTGGACAAACAAACTGCACTTTGACACAAAATCTTTTCCAAGAAGGGGTCAACCCAGCATTTTAAAGATTTATCCTTTGTTTGCCAATGTTCTACGTTAAAAACCAAATTGTAGTATGTCATTTTTGTCAATCAGACAGCATCTACATTTATTTCCCCCCTACGAATATCATATTGCACCCTACCATGTTTTGTAACTGTAACACATGCAACTCGTGTATGATGATGGCAAATTGTATGATGGCAAATATTTTTAGGAGAAACGTTTGACATTTTGATGGATTGATTGATTGATTTGATGGCTATAGTGGGACTTCAGAGCTGACAAGACTTATCAGAGAAAAAAGAAAAGAAACAAGATAAATGGATGGAATTCATTCAAATTCATGACCAGACCTTGGGACTGGAGTTTTCCTGTTTCTTTTATCAACCTACAACTACCAGAGTCATGCTTGCATGTACTGCTTTTTTGACAATCTGACTTCTCATCTATTTATTATCAATATAGGGTCAGATTTTTTAACACGGCAATACATATTAAACAAGTTCTTAAGGACAGTAATTCAAAAACTTTGTACGCTACTGGAAAGACAACAATGGATTTGATATGTGTTTGTATCATCTAGTGATCTCAATGATTATCTAGCCTGTGGTTGCTGACATTGCACTTAGGGTGATTAGAAAAGGGCTAAATCAAATGCAGTCAGTGATTCTTCTTCTTATTATTATTATTGTTTTTGTATTTTTGTATAATAATAATAATAATAATAATAATAATAATAATGGAAGCACGGTGGCCCAGTAGTTAACACTGTTGCCTCACAGCGAGAAGGTCCTGGGTCTGATCTCCACCTGACCTAAGGGTCTTTCTGAGTTTGCATGTTCTCCCCGTGTTTCTTCTGGGTACTCCGGTTTGTTCCCACAGTCCAAAAACATGTAGACAAAGCAGATTGATGATCTAATTTCAGATTCTAAATTGTCCATAGGTGTAAATGTGAGTGTGAGTTGTTGTCTGTCCCTTTGTGCTAGCCCTGTGATAGACCGGAGAGAGGGTGTACCCCGTTTGTTCAAAGGGAGGAGATTAGTCGATTTTAAATTTCTGATCTGATCTGATCTGACCCTCAAGAGATGCATGAGGAAAGGAAGCTTTTGGGTGCTTCTCAACCCAAGCTGCTTTGTACATGTATTTATCTAAGCTGATACTCACCTTAATCACATTTACCTATTTGACGAAGAAAGAATGAAATTAGCAAGAATATATGATCAATTTACATCGATGAATATTTGTTTTGGTTTCACTCAAAGGAAAGACATGCTTCACAGAGGGATATGCTGGCGGAACTGATTATTTAATGTTATGCATCGATTGTAAGAAGACTCGCGGCTTTTCACAGTTTTTACTAACATTTTAATATTGTTGTGCGTACAAATATATTAATTCAACAAGTATTGAAGGCCAGCGACGTCTTGTCTGTCATGTGCGGTTGTCTCACCCCGTGGAGATGCGTGTCTCAAGGTTCTCTTATGCTCAACAGAAACATTGATTTGATTAACTTATGACAAGAATAACGAAAATCTAAATAGTATGCTCTTAGTTTGTTGAAAATATTTCAAGCAAATTCAACAAGATTCAAAATGACTTTGGCATCTTAAAAATACATGAAAAAAAACAACCTAATAAAACACATGCAATCACTAGGTAATTTGAGTGTGAGGCAATCAGTGTGATATTGCAAGTATATAAATGTAATTTCGGGAGCAAGAAGCAACAGAGTGCCATCTTAACATTTTGACAATATTCCTTGATCTGATCTCCCTGCTTTGTCTCTGAATAAAATGTATCAAATGCGACTTAATGTAGCATGATGTAAAGTAATTTGATTACAACTGCATGCTTGCTTTAAATCATCATAGCGTTACAATGATGCCGGTTTCGTCCTGAACAAGCGATGAAGAAGGTCACGTGATCAGGAATCACATGCTTGGAACTATTGACACCGGGCGGGATCTGTTGGACGGGAATGGGCTTTCATCCAATCATAGGCCCCACTCTCTATGCAGACCATTGCTAGCTGGTGGTATAAATTGAGCTATCCGCAAGAAGTGATTAAACATTTTCATGACCCGTTGACACTGTGAGTATTCTTATGTACCTAGGTACCACATCATGGTTTTGGTGGTTTTAAGTCTATGTTTTGAAATCGTAACATTCATACCTATATAATTCATGCTGAAGGACACCTTACGGACATACTTTTATAAATAAGGGTCCACTTGCGTTTTTTAATAGGTGTACTATTTTTGTTTTGTAAGTGGGATTCAAAAACGTTGTCCTTTGACATTAGGTACGTGTAGCGGTGTCGGGCGTAGTGTGTTAACGGGTTGTTTTTGTAAGTGTTTACTTTACTACTTAGGGTTTGTCTCGAGCAAGGTTCTTTGTTTGGTTTGAAGCAGTAATAGGGACATTGTGTTTCTTTGTTCAAGGTCAGATGGAAACCGTACCTAATTACTGTTTTGACAGTTGGTTACTGTATGGTTTCAGGAAAGTCATTGCAGATTTAACCGTTTTTGGCGTTTACATTTTTTGGTCTTCGGTTAACATCGGTGTTTTGGTAAAGCCACGCCTATGTAGATCTCGTGACTATCCGCAAACACAAGAACGTTACCCCAATCACTTCAGTGTGCGAGTTTGTTTTTGTGCTAGGGGAACATGTTGTCCAGAAGCTTTGGCTGACACAACTTTCTTTAAATAGCACCTACTGAAACATGAAACTAACTTCCACCTCTTCCTTCAGCGGTTGTATTGTCCACTATGAATATTTACCTGGCGGTGTTTGCCCTATATGCCAGTGCGGTGTTAGCCGCTCCTAGACTGGACGTGGAGTTTGATAACCATTGGCAGCTGTGGAAGGCTGGGCACAATAAGAACTATCAACATGAGGTACTTGCACCCCTGCACAGCATACAACTGTTTGGGATCAATGAACATTATAACCCTAATATTTTTTTATTTTTTTTTGGGTTGTTGCTCATGAACTGTGCTCAACTTTTACAGAGGGAGGATGGCTGGAGGCGGATGGTATGGGAGAAGAACTTGCGCAAGATTGAGCTACACAACTTGGAGCACTCCCTGGGAAAGCACACCTATCGTCTTGAAATGAATCACTTTGGGGACATGGTGAGATGTGGGAACATGGAGATTAGTAGTGATTTCAGGTTTCCTCAGACAAAGGCTAGTAAGCTAATTGTAGGAGGAACAAAGTCCTTCAGTTTCATATCCCGTGTGTTTGTTTTGCATTTATGGTAGTGCAATGCCTATTGCATTTTGTGTAATTTGTGTTTTTATTTCAGACACACGAAGAGTTCAGACAGGTCATGAATGGCTACAAGTTCAGTCAGAAAAGGAAAACCAGAGGCTCTCTTTTCTTGGAACCCAACTTTCTGGAAGTCCCAAAACAAGTAGATTGGAGAGAGCAGGGCTATGTTACTCCAGTCAAGGACCAGGTAAACAACTATACAGACCTTTATTTTTGATTAACACTGCTACAATACTGTTAAGAGTTTTTGAAGGTTGACCATTTGCACATAAAGTAAAGGAGACACCACTGCTTTGTTTGTCATGGACTTGATTTTTTACTTATCTGTCTTCAGGGTCAGTGTGGATCCTGCTGGGCCTTCAGCACCACTGGAGCCATGGAGGGCCAGGCGTTCAGAAAAACTGGCAAGTTGGTGTCCCTGAGTGAGCAGAATCTGGTGGACTGTTCCAGGCCAGAGGGGAATGAAGGCTGCAATGGTGGTCTGATGGACCAGGCTTTCCAGTACATCAAGGATAACAGTGGCCTTGACACTGAGGAGTCCTACCCTTACACGGGCACGGTAAGGGCATGAACAATGTTTTAAAGTGCAATGTGTATATTAAACTTATTTGGTACATAGTTTGTCGGCCTTGTTCTCTATTGTATTATTTACTGTTGGTTCTTCATGTCTTTATAGGATGATCAGCCTTGCAACTACAAGCCGGAGTTCAGTGCTGCCAATGACACAGGCTTTGTGGACATCCCCAGTGGCAAAGAACGTGCTCTTATGAAGGCGGTTGCTTCTGTGGGCCCGGTGTCTGTCGCCATCGATGCCGGGCACGAGTCCTTCCAATTCTATGAGTCTGGTAAGCCTTTGAACTTTGGTCAGGCGGAGCAATGTCAGTGCTTAGGGTGGTTAAGACCGTTCCTCATGCCCCATGCATGGGCTGCAGAAGTGTTGAAAAGCCATTCTGTCTAATAGTACTGTTTAACTAAAATGGTGTTTCATAACTTGTGTTTCTTTTTGTATTTTACAAAAATTTGGTTTCAGCTTGGTTATTCTCACCAGCCTGGGGCATGACGTCTCTTTATTTTTACACTATAGGGATCTACTTTGAGAAGGAGTGCAGCAGTGAGGAGCTCGACCATGGTGTTCTGGTGGTTGGGTATGGTTTTGAGGGAGAGGACGTTGATGGCAAGAAATACTGGATTGTCAAGAACAGGTACATGCCTTTCTTATCACAGACTTTGTTATGCGTCCTGTTATTTGAATACTCATAATGGCCCATGCTAACCTGGGCATTGTCTGTTTTTTCAGTTGGAGCGAGAAGTGGGGAAACAAAGGCTACATCTACATGGCCAAAGACAGAAAGAACCACTGTGGTATTGCTACAGCGGCTAGCTACCCACTTGTGTAGCATTGGCATTTGCGGAAAGTTGATGCACGTTATGAAAGGGCCGTGACTACAGTGCTGCCTTGCCTTTTTTAGGGGGCATGAGATGATCCTAACTGGTTTTTAATTAATCTGTTTAAGGAACTGGTGTTAATTCTTAAATGTTTTATACTTGATTTTAATGCGTTTGGATGGATTAAGTTGTACATATAGCTGTGTATCTTGACATTTTGTGAATGTTACCTGTAAACTGAAGTGCACATTCCTAGTTTCATGCTTATCCTGTTTTGTACACAGGTACATACTGGCAATTAAAACATTTTAAAATCCATCCCTTTTTTTCAAACAGTTTTTTGGTGTGTGTAAATGAGTAAAATCTCGACTTGCCATGTTTCATTCCCAAATCTGAGTTGGAGAAGATTACCTTTTTAATATGGTATTTAAAGTACACTACAGTTCAACATTAAAGCTTTGTACTTCCATGGTGTCTCCCTGCTCAAAACTTAAGTTTAGGTTTAAGTGAGAATGGCAAAACAACTTGTCACCAAATAAGTGTGTAAAGGGACTGCCTGGAGAATTGTCCTTTTAATGATTTCAGCAGTAAATTGGTTATTAATTCATGTTGCTGACCTTTTACTACGATAGACATGCTATTTCATTTCCCCCCTCCCCTTGTTTTTGAATTTAAGGTGAACAGGATGTACATGGTTGCCCTCCTCCATATTGAGGCCAAAGTCTGATTGCAAAGCAAGGAAGTAAAGGCCTTGGTGTAATTTGATGCCTATGGCCTAAATGGAAAGGAAAGTCTAAAGGGGAGAGGTCCCAGAAAATGGAAAGACTATTGATTCTGTGAGAAGTTTAAATGTACATATTTTTTTGCTGTATTGGGCTGTTAGAGTTTCTGGTTGAATAAAAGGTTGGTATAGATATTGTTCATATATATGTATATATATATATATATATATATATATAATATACATATTGCTATAACAAAATGTGAGGCGCTGTGAATAATTTACGGATGCACTGTGTGTATGTACATATATTATACGTGCACACACACATACAGTGTATCGGGAATGAATTCACAGCGCCTCACATCTTATGTTATAGTCTTTTCCCTCAAAGTTATAAATACAACACACCATAATGACAATGCATAGAAAGTTTTTTTTATTTTTTCAAATGTATTTAAAATAAATATAACAAAGTTATCACATGTACATAAAAACTCACAGCCTTTGCCATGAAGCTCACAATAAAGCTCAGGTGCATCCTGTTTACACTATTAAAATATGTTTCTACAGCTTAATTGGAGTTCACTTGTGGTCAATTGAGTTGATTAAAGATGATTTGGAAAGGCACACACCTGTCTATTCAAGGTCCCACAGCTGACAGTGCATGTTAGAGCACACACTGAGCATGAAGTTAATGGGATTGTCTTGAGGTACAACTCTGGGGAAGGATACATAAAACAATCTGCTGCATTGGATGTGAGCACAGTGGGCTCCATCATCTGTAAATGGAAGTTTGGAAACACCAGGACTCCTCCTAGATCTAGCCAGCCATTAAAACTGAGCGATTGGTGATAAGGGCCTTAGTCAGGGAGGTGACCAAGAACCAGATGTTCACTCTGTCAGAGCTCCAGCATTCCTCTGTTGAAAGAGGAGAACCCTCCAGAAGGACAACCATCCCTGCAGCAATCCACCAATCAGGCCTGTATGGTAGAGTAGCCAGATGGAAGCCATTTCTTTGGAAAAGCCACATGGAAGTCCATCTGTAGTTTGCCAAAATGCACATGAAGGACTTTCAGACCATGAGAAACAAAATTCTTTGGTCTGATGAGACAAAGATAGAACTCTTTGGCGTGAATGCCAGGCGTCAAGGATGGAGGAAACTAGGTACTGCTCATCACCAGGCGAATTCCATTACTACAACGAAGCATGGTGGGGCAGCATCACGCTGCAGGGATGTTTTCAGAGGAAAAACCAGAAGACTATTCAGGATAGAGGGAAAGATCAATGTCGCAATATACAGAGACATCCTGGATTAAAACCTGCTCCAGAGCGCTCTTAACCTCAGACTGGGGCGACGGTTCATCCTTCAGCTAGACGAAGACCCTGAGCACAGGCGAGATATCAAAGGAGTGGCTTCAGGACAACTTTGTAAATGTCCTTGACTGTCCAACAAGAGCCTAGACATGAATCCAATTGAACATCTCTTGAAAGATCTGAAATGGTCGTGCTTCCTACTTCCCATCCTACCCATTGGAACTTGAGAGGTGCTGCATAGATTTCTTAGTTGTTTATTTTTTGCAAAAATCTAAAAACAAAATGTAACAGTCATTATGATGTATTGCATGTAAAATGAGTAGGATTTTCTTTTTTTAATACATTTTGGAATAAGGCCGTACAATGTGGGAAAACTTAAGTGCTGTGAATACTTTCCAGATGCACTGTGCATGTGTATATACACAGACCGTGGTGAACTTTAGTTGTCTATTTTAAAATGATTCCTTTTTGTCACCCCAATGATTAGATTTTTTAGACAGTTGCCTGTCCAATGTACCTGAATCCTTTATAATACAAGAACAATGGCCCAGGTCACATGATTTCAGCTGGATACAATCTCATATCAATGACTAAGAACAAATCTGACATTCTATAGGTATAATCCTTGGATTTGATAAGCAATAGGTGTACAGTGTAACTTGAACAAACTATAAACTAGATAAGATGTGACGTTATCAGTACAGCAACAGACTTGTAATCCTACTTTGCCTGCAACTTTGAACACACAACAGCATGCTTGCTGACTTGTGGAACAACTACCTTATACAATTTGTGGTTAAACACATGCTAGAGCAGGCTTTTCCAGTAAACCGTGACTCACGGCGCGTGAATACCATGATTCCACAATTTTACCAAGGAGCATTACTGTGACTAATATTGGTCTGTCTTGGGAAGATGACAGAGTATTTAGCATTTTCAGTTCCTGTTATGAAGGGGCAATCTGCTTCCTTTTGTGCTTTCCTCCACCCAGGGACATCTGACCTTGCATCCGTGTCATCAAAGCTTGGCGTGGGTTAGCTAAATGGAGCATGGCGCATAATCATGAGGTCGTAGTCTTGCTTTTTTTTGTGTGTGTGTGTGTGTGTGTGTGTGTGTGTGTCATGTGCTCAGCAGATTCATGAACAGGGATGCAAGTAGTGCCATATAAAAAGTTAATATGTGATGTATTTGATGTTTACATATTGCCATATGTAAAGTTTGCAGTGTTTTTTTGATGGCTTTTTGTGTCATCTTATTGTTTGAAGCAACAGGGTGTTTAAATGGGAAAATGTTGATATTTCTAAATAGATCGATGTGGATATATGTTTATTATTTAAAATGCAAGTTTTCTGTCAATACATAGTTTTGTCACACTAAAATAGGCATATTGCATTGTATCAGATGTCAAATTTGTTACTTGGATTAAATCATTGTCCTCTTTACTTTAATTTGACAGGTACACTCTGGCCTTCTCAGTGTTTGTTTAAGTATCTTCTGAAAAGCATTTTTTCTGACATAGACTTAGTGCTCTCCCTGGTGGTGTATGTTGATGCAGCCTTATTCTGTCTGGTGCTACGCTTTAATGAGCTTTTAGAGCTCTAATGTCCATAGGAGAACAGTTTAGTTGTACATCAGATGTCCAACAATGCTAGATCTATTAATTGATAAATGATTTGGGCTTTCATAAAAATTCAAACACATATCTTTTAGGTAACTGCTACTATGAGACGGTCTATAGAGTGGAAGTCAAGGTACTAACTAGTCGGTGCCAGAACAACCTCTCTCGCAATGACAGCAAAACAAAAGAGATGGTCGTGGATTACAGGAAACATCAGAGACGGACATAAAATCATTCTCTTTGGTGATGCCGAGATCAGGAGGGTGAGCAACCTCAGGTTCCTTGGGGTAAACTTCACTGAGGATCTCTCCTGGTCCATTCATGCAAACACGGTGGTGAAGACAGCTTGTCAGATGCTCCATTTCTTGAGGAGGCTGAGTAAGTTTGGTATGAACGCCAACATTCTCACTAACTTCTACAGATGCACTATTCAGAGCTTGTTGACTGGCTGTGTCACGGTCTGGTAAGGGACCTGCTCTGCCCACAGTTGTAAATCACTCAGTGAGTATTGTCAGCGGTTCAGCATACCATCGGAAACAGACTCCCTACCATCCAGGACATCTACCACTAGCAGTAGCAACGGAAAGCTCACAGCTTAATCAAAGACCACAGCCACCCAGCACGCAGCGTTTCCTCTCTGCACCATAGAGGGCACGGCTGCACTACCTCTAGACTCAAATACAGTTGCTACCTCAGTTACCACCTGACATGTTTCTTCCACTTGCAATATTAACACTGTCACTTTATGTAAATATTGCAAATTTATAATTGCCTTATTTATATCGTTAAGAACTGTCCCTACTGCCCCCACACTTATATTTTTAACTGACTGCTGTTCTATATTTTTTAAATATTTGTTGTAATTTTATATTCTTAACTTGTATTTTATTCTGCGGAGTTGACCGACTCTCGTCCAGCACATTTCATTGCATGTTGGCCCAGTGTTTATTGCATATGACAAATAAACTTGAAACTTGAAACTAATCTATCCCTTGCAAAAAAAAGTGGCCGGAGTGGAGAATTTTATCGAACCCCATTAACTAAATTACAAAAGCAACAACAAATCTCCGGCCCAGCCTATTCCATCACGCTATTTTTCAATCTTTGTTTTTTTCTTAGTTTCTCAGTGCAAATATGCACTGAATGGTCCAGATGGGGCTCAACAACTGAAACATTTTTCAAATATACATCTTCATCCAAAATCTTACTGTTGTTTGGTTACTCTATAATTGTTAGCGCTCGACACAGGAGGAATATTGTGGCTTCAGAAGACAAAATAACTATTCTTGGTAGCATTGTAATCACTATAGAAAGACAAATTAACATTTATGTTCATACTACATAGGGCCAATCAATTTAGACAGTTCCTCAAACCTTAAAGAGTGCATGCACAAACAGCAAAACGTACAACTGGAATTAAAGACAGCAGACTTTTTTCCCTTTATTCAAAAGCAATATTCTGGTGCAAATATGTGAAGTACACATGTTTTGAATGAGCAGTTCTACATTTCAGTCGTAGATAATCAGTGCAAATGTTAAGAAAATACATTACAGAGATCCTGAGGCAAGAAGATTTGTCTATGAGGTCTCAACCCCCACATTCCATTATCTTTGGTCAGACTCTGAGTTGTCGTCCCCTGGCTCAATCAGTTCAGTGGGCATCAACCATGGAAAGTTTTGAAGCGGAAAATACAATTAGGTTATCCCTTTGGAAAAAAATCTGTCTAATTCTTACTGGGCTAAACACTAATTTGCGTGCTTTTTGAAAATGGCCAGGTATTCTTGCACGTCCTCTGGGGAGCCCAGAACAACGGGGACTCGCTGGTGAATGTTGGTGGGCTGTATGTCAAGAACATTCTGGCTCCCGGTAGTGGCCATGCCACCGGCCTGCTCTATGACGAAGGCCATGGGATTGCACTCATACAGAAGCCTCAGCTACAAATGAGATGGTAGGAGTGGAGGAGGCATCATTGGGATTGCATATCAGATACATAAAACACAATTAGATGCATAATATTTAGTTGACAATGCAAACTTACTACAGCCTATCTAAGTTAAAACTCAAATCCAAACAGGACATAATCAATTGCTTAAAATAAAGTTAAAGAACTATTATTGATTATACAATGGTTGTAGTGTTCCCATCCGGAAATCATAAAATAACTTGTTACAAACATAAAAATATTAAATTACC
This sequence comes from Galaxias rostratus, assembly GCA_036024795.1. Classification (NCBI taxonomy): domain Eukaryota; kingdom Metazoa; phylum Chordata; class Actinopteri; order Galaxiiformes; family Galaxiidae; genus Galaxias; species Galaxias rostratus. The sequence goes on from JAVQJS010079391.1 coordinate 11,988, forward strand.
TTAATTTAATTAAGGAGTGTGAAACTGCTAAATTATTTTACAGAAATATTATATACAAGGGCTTCACATTTCTCACCTTTCCCTTGGGGCTCTTGACATTCGCAGGGTATAAGAAGATGCCTCCATAGACCAAAGTGCGATGAACATCGGCCACCATGGAGCCCACATAACGCCCGCCATAGGGGGCGCTGCCGTCCTAAACACACATCGGTACCCTGTCACTAACAGTTATGCACACTATGTAGTGTATTAAGTAGACTCTATCACATAGTATATATGACATTTCATAAATATCACATGATATAATTGTAATGCTCGTTATTTAGTTGTATGTAACTGCCTATTGCACTCAGTCACTACCTCTGGGTATTTCTTCTTCTGCAGGTACTCTGTCACGTCAGGGTAGAAGTGCTGAGCATAGCCTTCATTGAGACTGTAGATCTTTCCCCTCTTCTTGATTTTCACATCACGTTCGGTCAGAATGAACTCTCCAATGGACTGATAAGGGAAAGAATGGGCATCAGGGGATTTAAAGAACATGGTTGCTTGTACACAAAGGCAGTGACACAAGGAAAGCATATGACATATGTGAGTGACATTTATGTCACAACTGGGCAAAAGCTAATGCACAAAATACATTTAAGGACCATAATGTATTACTTTCCGACATTTATTTTTCATTCCGCAGTGTCTTTTAAGTAAAAAAAATAACTGTTACACCTGAAATTATCTAAATGGTTTTTTTATTATTAATTACTCTAGGTTGCCTCTTTCTTCCTTCCTATTCACAAGCGTTTTTTGTTGGTGAATGCCGACAATTCAGTTGACGCACATTGGTCTTGAATACTTTTTAGAAGACTTTTGTGATTGAGCTATAACATAATTCAGCTGCTAGCATTGCTGTTGCCGGAGCACACAATTTATCTTCCAAATTGCTCACTAAAAACATCCTGTTGGTGCGGAATTTGGTTAACACACTGAATGTTGAAATCTGGGCGGTGGCTACAACCATTACAGAAGGAGAACAATTTTAGTTTTGAACAGAACAATTTTAAATTGATCAGTTACATTGTACCAGTTTCTATGTCACAAGATGCTGTGTTTCAGAACAACAAGTAACAGAGGATGAACTTTTGTCAGAGGTGAACGGGAATTGACATTTGAACATAATGTTGGTTCAATGCCTCTGGGTTATACTAAAAAAACAGAGACAATTTATTAGGAAGACCTACTAGAATGCTTTTTTACACAAATATCTAACCAGCAGTTATAACTCAATGTATTTATACATGTAGACATGGTCAAGAGGATTTGCTGAAGTTAAAACCAAGCATCAGAATTAACAAAAAATATGATTTTTGTAACTTTAAACATGGCATGGTTGTTTGTGCCAGATGGGTTGGTTTGAGTACCTCACAAACTGCTGATCTTCTAGGATGGTCATGTACAACCATCAAAGAACAAAAGGAAAACATCAAGTGAGTGTATGTCCTTGGGGTGAACATGCCTTGCTGAATGCAGAGGTCAGAGGGAGATGGCTTGACTGGTTTGAGAAGATAGAAGGGTAACAGTAATTCAGATAACCACTTATCACAACCGAGGTATGCAGAAGAGTGTCTCTGAACACAGCACATCAAACCTATGAGCAGATGGGTAACAGCAGTAGATGACTACATTGGGGGTCACTCCTGTCATCCAAGAACAGAAAACTGCAGCTGCAATTTTGCAAAAGCTCACAAAAATTGGGCAGAAGAGGACTGGAAAAACTTCTGTGACATTCAGATGGTAGGATCAGAATTTTCAGTTAACAATGTGGAAACACGGATCAATCCAACCTTGAATATATGGTTCAAGCTGGTGATGCTGGTGGTATGGAGTGGGAGACATATTCTTGGCACTCTTTCGGTTGCTTCGCACCAATTGAGCAGAGTTTGAATTACACAGCCTAAATAAGTATTGTTGTTGAACATGTCCATATCCTTACGACCACAGTGTGGTGTGATGATATATGTCAATATTGAACAAAATCTCTGAGGAATGTTTCCAGCCCCTTGTGTACTCCACAAAGACTAAAGGCAGTTGTGAAAGCAAAAAGGGGTCAAAGCCGATGTACCAAGCAAGATGTACCTAATACACGTGTGTATATATTTTTTCTACGGTTTTGGGTTATTATTTGTAATCAGATTTTATGGGTGGAACTTTCGTGGGCGAAACAAGACAAGAAGTATCCATTACTACTGAAAGACATTATTTTAAAGAAATTCAGGAACTCACAGGGTCAAGCATAAAACAGTTGACTCCCTGGCCTGCGGACAACACCATCATAGTAGCACTGCCATACAGAGCGTAACCAGCAGCAACAATGTGTCTACCGGACTGCAAGGCATCGTTCTCACAAGGCGCACCTTCTGATGTCTGAGGAAAAAATGAGGAAATCAGGAACTAAAAAATGTAAACATCAGGACAAGTTTAAATATTTTTTATTTAGCTTGTTTAAAGTATTACACTGACCTTCTTGTAGATGGCAAATATAGTTCCTATGGATACCAGGCAGTCAATGTTTGATGAACCATCCAGGGGGTCAAAGCATACAATATATTTTCCCTGTTAAAGGAAATCAAAACATAACATGTTTAACAAAATGAAACATTGAACAATGTTTCAAAGATCTCAAGTATTCACATCTACACACCTGTTTCTCTGGCTCTACGATGATGGCATGCTCATCTTCCTCTGACACGAGGACACATGATGTGAAGGAAGACTTGATCATGTTGACTACCAAGTCATTGGACAGCACGTCTAGTTTTTTCACCTGGTCCCCAGTCACGTTGGTGCTTCCGGCTATGCCATAGCTGGCCAGATGAACAAGGAGAGGGAATAATATAGTTTAGAGGAGAAATCCTTTTGCTTTACATTTCTTACAGTCACTTCTCTAATTTCAAGTTATCATAAAAAGAGCACCTTGATAGTTTGTATCAAGTTTTGATTAGTTTCTTTTTTGTTTTTTGCTTGTTAAAGCCAGCCTAATAATATGTTTGCTATATGATAAAATGCTGTCGAGCAGGTAAAGCAAATTCCGGGTTGGGATTGATTTCATGTTTGACTTGGCCCAATGGATCACAGCTGTATTTTGTGCTATCACGCGAAGGCCTGCATACAACTGGGTTCTTAGCTAAAGAAGATATAACTGAGAAGTTAGACTTAAATGAAGTAATAGGAATTCGTGGTTTGTTGATGCAACTCCCTGCGTAATTACTTCGCAATGCTTGCCGTCCAACCGTATGGACATTGGCCAAATGCCAAAGTCTAAAAACTTGCTGATTAGATAACTGGCAGGTAGAAGGCTAGCAACAAAGTCAATGTTTGATTTAAATGTCTCCCAAGTGTTGTCTTATTGAATTTGCTCACTGTGAACTATTATATAACTATCGACTTTTTCTCATGCCGTTGTGTACCTCACCCGGGTGTCAGTGTGCAAATCTTGCAAAGTATTTTACAGACATTTAACAGAAATAACTGAACTGCCCGTTGCAGTGGAAGGAATGTCATGAAACACTTACAGGTTAGCAATGCCCGCTTTACGGACAGCTGTAGAAATGGCTTTAACAGCTGTGCAGATGGAGTTGAGCAGAGTAGTAAGCTCCCCCGTTCCCTTAGCCTTTCTGCCTTCCTCCAAGACAAACCTGGTGAGTGTGACCACATCCGTATCAAAGGCACCACGGTCGGACATGGCTAGCGCTGATGATCAAGGAGAACAGACGTAGTGCGTGTTCCTGCTAGGAAAAATGAGAAATACATAAAACAGCGCCTATTCAAATAGAATGTCAGCTCCACTAGAGTAAAAGAAAAAAGGGGTGTGAACCTATTCCAGCCAACCACAGTAGTGGGATGGCACGGGTTAAAACGATCAGGTCTAGCAAGTTAAAGAAACCAAAGTTCAAAGATAAATTATAAGTTCCTTGAGGGTGCTAAGTAGCTAATTCAAACAAAACTTTTTCTTTGGCAGTTTGATTAAGACTATGCTTTTATCAGTGCTGTAAGAAAATATATACAAGTCTGGTGGTTTAGGTCATAGCTTTTTCTTTATCAAAGATGTGGCTTATGTCCCATGAAAAAAGTTAAGTAAATCAGTCACAACCTACATTTAAAAAGACAATAGGGGGCTGTTTTTATTTTTAGGTGAATATGTCTAAATCTATGTGACTTCAAATGTAAACCCATTATTATTAAGTTGATGTAAGAAGCATGAGAACACTCTTTGACATATTTGACTTCAAATTAATTACAAGTCCAAGATGATTTACCATAATAAATTAAGGATATACCTAGGTCAAATATTGACATATCTGATAAATGAATGGCAAAACTTTTGGCAACCTCAAGTAATCACCTATGCCATGGTTTTAGTTTAAGCTAAGGAACACATAGCTGGATCTGAAGTTCAGTTCTAAGGTCATCTCAATGATGGTATCAAAATGGTATCTACTATTAGTCACATGTTTGCAAGCCATGGGACAAAACAAGTTTGCTCAAACATATTGGACAAGGGTCTGTAGCTTAACTTTTGTTGGTAACCATTGAAAACAAATACAAAAGAGGGTAAAATCCAATCTAGGGGTTCATCAACATTGTTTTAAAGATATCAGGCAATGTCTTTACCAATTTGACATTGAATGAGTTAAAACAAAGGATTAGCCAATACCAATAACTAAATTGTAAAATCCAAAGAAAAGTTGAAGAATTTAACTCAAGTCATAAGACAAGATTAAGAAACTTTCTTAAAGTCAGCTAAACAGAAACAGAAACATTTTATCTCAGATGTTCTTTAAAGATATCAAATGTTTTATATACAACATGAAAGTAGCTGTGTCAACACCATGCAATTGCAAATAATTGTTTTCACAATCACTTCAGCACTAATTTGATAAACTTCTGGAAATTCTTTGAAACCTTAGACACAACACTCTAAACTGTCACAACTTACAACACAGGCTGTTTTGTATACTGTGAATTTGTTCAGTCATTCATGTCTTTTAAAACAATTCTGTATAAGTTAATTCATCTACATTTTATGAAATAACATAATGACATTAGCTGAGACAGAAAATACGGATAAATTCACTGTTTTACTGTTTGAACAATGCTACAGCTTATTTTTAATGGCTTTAGGACTCATTTCAAAACTTTGTGGTATTTTTTCTAAATCTTAGACAATAAGGAACTGTCTTGCAACTTGCAACACAGACTTTCCTATTTGCACTGTCTTGTCTTGTGTATTGATATCCTTGAAGAAGCCAAACAACTTAAAAATTGTTAGTTTTATTGAAATATTATTAATGAAACACCAATGGAAAACCAATTTAGCCACACATAAGCTATGAATAGCTGCACTTTTGATGGATTTATGTTAATGTTGAAGTAGAGAGACACAGTAGTATTAAACAAAACTAGAAATCTTTATTCTTTATTATTGACTTTATTGTATGATTGTTTCTAAATACAAAATCTTGACTATGTATTGCCTCAGGCCTCACCTGGATTTGACCACAGGTTTAATCCACATGATCACAACGGGTGTTTTCATTAGCCAAACATCAGGGGAAAACGTTCGACCAAGGTGAATCTAAGCTCCACTAAGCATGCAGAGAAAAAAATCCTCCTTTGCGTTGAGTAAAAAAGGGAATGAGGTCAAGTACAGGGTGTTAAACTGGGGATGGGCCTGAAAGGAGCCTATCCCAGCCGACATTAGGCGAGAGGCGAGGTACACCCTAGACAGGTCGCCGGTCCATCGCAGCGCGAACACATGAGGGCCAGACAACAACTCACACGCATTCACACCTACGGAAAATTTAGAGGGACCAATCAACCTGCTTGTTTTTGGACTGTGGAAGGAAACCGGAGTATTCGGAGGAACCCTTATATATGCTGTATACAGGTCCTTCTCAAAAAATGTGCATATTGTGATAAAGTTCATTATTTTCTGTAATTTACTGATAAACATTAGACCTTCACATATTTTAGATTCATTGCACACCAACTGAAATATTTCAGGTCTCTAATTTTTTTTAATACTGATGATTTTGGCGTGGGGCGGCACGGTGGCGCAGTGGTTAGCACTGTTGCCTCACAGTAAGAAGGTCCTGAGTTTGAATCCCACCTGAGGGCCTTTCTGTGTGGAGTTTGCATGTTCTCCCCGTGTTAGCGT
>JAVQJS010079393.1:0-13144 GCA_036024795.1 Galaxias rostratus
CCCCCCCCCCCCCCCCCCCCCCCCCCCCCCCCCCCCCCCCCCCCCCCCCCCCCCCCCCCCCCCCCCCCCCCCCCGCCTCGCGATATGCCCAATGTGGCATCGGACTTGGCCTACAAAGCGTGTCATCGTGCCAGAGTGACTCACCCTGCGGCACACGTCTGTGACTCACCCACCCACCCACCCACAGCGTACCCTGCACAAACACACAGCCCAGCCCTTAGAAGTGGGCCATGTGGCCCTCACCATGCAGCTTTCTGCTGCACGTGGGCATTGTCGGACCACCATCGATTCTCCAGTGGAAGACACCACACTCCACTCCATGAAGAAACTGGCCTCTTTTCAACAGCCCAGCTTTAACCAAGAGTCTGTTGGACAAAAGGTGTCTGAATCCATGTCCTTTTCCCGTGTGACGTGAAAAGACAGTGTGAACGTGTTTGTCTCAATTCAGAGTGGACGGCATTCACTGCCCTTTCAAAGAGCCGATGAGGGGCGACCACTGGCCATGGCGAAGGGTATGGGAGGGCCAGAGTAACAAATACCTGTGGTGACGACGAGGTGATGGGTCTAAATCACCCCCTGTCAACGCCATGGGCTCCAGGCTAATGGAGCCACGGCTCTGTTGCTAACCTGAAATCACAGCTGATCCAGGGGCCCACTGGGCAGAGAGCGAGAGCCCGGTCAGTAGGGGGTTTACCAGAGCGAGGCGACAGGTCTACTCAGCAGCACTCTGGAGATCTCTCACTTACAGCCATTTCACTCAATGATGACCGGTAAGGACATGGGAGGAGCACTCATTTCAGTGTAAATTAAAAACGCTTACGGTTGTGCAGCGGGCAACAACCTGCAATCAAAACAGGAGAATAGCATGACGGCTCCTTTTGGACCAAGCGCTAATCCGCGTCCTCCTCCACGTGGCAGGCCTGGCTAATCAAAAAGAGGCGCCGTGACGGCCCTTTATGGACTGAGCGCTAACCAGCATCCTGCCCCACGTGGCAGGCCTGGCCAATCAAACAGAGGCAGCAGGTCAGCCATGCTGCCGCACAATGACAACAGTGACAGACTAATTAGCTACTGGTGAACGGAGTGGAAATGTTGACCTGGTGCCCTTTATGCTTCACACGCTAATTAACAGCCAGGTGGGAAGGCGACGAGCTGGAGGAGAATAGAGAGGCTGTTTACTGCATGCCTTTCTTCTAAATTACATAGCTGGCAAGACAAAAGAACATTAAACGCAACTTCTCTTGTCAGAAAACCAGCCGAACTGTTCGCATTTGGAACATGCATACCAAACGGCGTTTGAGTAATTGGACCCGTCTTTCACATGTGAGGAGACAGGCGTTTTTCACCAGCCTCCCACTGTCTCACCCGCCTTCAATGGCCCGGTCACCAAGGTAACCCTCGTTAGGGGAAGCTAAGAGGCTATTGTGGTAGTGGTTTACGCAGAGGGGAAGGAGCTGAATAAAGCCACTTACAGCCTGTGCATGAGTAAGAAAGAAAGAAAAAGAAAAAAGGACACGAGATGAGCAAATAACAAGAAAGTAAGCGGCAGGACAACTGTGTGTGACCAGAATGCCAGAGTGATGCTCAGCACAGCCGGCAAGGAGGCTAGGCGGGTGCGGGCGCTTACCATTTGACGTAGAGCAGCACAGCGCAGGGAATAAGGTCTTGCTTGGTGAAGCCTGTGTAGTCGGACAGGAGGCTGGGCCAGATGGGAGCTGTAACGAGGGGGAGACAAATAGATTAACCCAGAGTCAAGGCAGGCCAAACATCCTCATTTCATTCCAGATGAAGACAATACAGTGTCGTCTGTTGGACGCGCCGGTGTCCCGTGTGTGTGTGTGTTACCGTAGTGGTGTAGCGTTCTGGAGAGCAGCAGGGCCGCACAGGCCAGTTTGGCGGGCGGCGGGACGGTCAGGGCGGAGAAGAGCAGGGACAGCTCACACACGTAGCTAAAGAGGTGGGTGGTGCGCCTCTCCAGGGGCAGCAGGGACAGCAGCACCTCCCTGTAGTCCAGCAACGTAGGGGCCTGGGGCAGGATCACATTTTAGACAAATCTCCACAGCCCAAACGTGAATCCTGTTATGCTTAAGTTTAATATCCATTTCATACACGCATAATAGAAATAATACTCCAAGTTATTTATATTGCATATCTCTAGAACCTAAATGACAAACAAACGGGAACAACAGACAAAAAGTACCCTAAAATATTTTTGAACAGATGAATGATTGAACAGGTTATTTATCGAAGAATGATTAAGGGTAGGCGAAATTTACAAGAGATAATCTGATTCTGTTCCAAAGATGGAAGAGAGAACTATTGGCCATGTTGTGGGTATGAGTTAAGAGAAGGCGGGGTCCCTTAAGATGCCACGGCTGTGTGCAATAGGGAAGGGGGAGACAATAGGGTCATCAATCAAGAGAGAGATCCTGCCAACTTTCCTACGGGTGGATTTGGTGCCGTTTAGAAGGAGTCGTTTTATTGCTGTTGGGTTTGAGTTAGTTGTTCAACATCCAGCGGTTAATTTTAGACAGTTTTCAGGCAGAGGGCTTTGTCCAAAATTTACATGTGTGTGCCATCAGCACAGCAGTGGAAGTTCAAGCTGAAAAGTCTAAGGATTTTAGCGCGGGGAGGGATATTACTAATGAAAAAGAGGGGCTCTAGGACAGAGCCTTGGGGAACATCCTGTGTGACTGGGGACGTGTTAGATGTATAACCATTTTGTGAGATGAATTGATCTCTGTAAGGGATGACTGAGGAAGAGAGTGCAGTGCCCTCAACACCCTGGTCACGCAGCGTGACACACGGATTTTATGACACACTGGGCCAAAATGGTAGTTAGGTAAGATGCAATGATCAATTTCGAGTCGTGCACGGTGTCTCCTGGGAAGACTGAAGATGCATTTTTATCAGCGGTAGGGGGGTAGAAGGCCAACCGCAACAGGGAAGACTGCAGCTGGACCAGAGGGCGGTTTGGAAGCGTATTTAAAGATAATAATCCCAACAAAAAGAAAAACTGGAAGGAAGGAATTGGCAAGCCGGATGGAAAAAAGAAAACAGCGGCTTCACTGGGTTGAATTCATTTGATCAAAGCTGAAAAGAGGGTTTGAGTATTTGAGTTGGGAGTGTTAATGGCTGCAGCGAAGCATGATGAATGTGCAGCAGTGAGTACATATCTGTAGAAACATGTGGTGATGAAGAGATGGAAAATAAGACAGTAAACCCTGTTTTAGGATGCAGTAGCTCAGGTACGGCAACGGTCAGCCTGTTTTATGGCTTATAGGTCCGAACTGAACCAGGGGTAAGAGGAAGTGAAATAATTTAGCCTTTCTTTTTAGAGCGGACCAAAATACATTTTGTTTGCCATAGTACTGGGTTTGCATAACTTAATACCGCAATGTGTGCAATGACTGTAGTTGGTACGTTTCCATTCTTGTAGCTTTGTAAATAAACTGTAGATAGAAATGTACTAAGTCAGGTGGCATCATAACATTTTACTGGAAGTGCTCAGCAGTTGCTGCTTAGCAGTTAACACAGCAAGCAGACATTCATGTGAGACTCTGCCAGCATTACATATCCATCCAAGGGGTATAACAGAAAGTGACTGTATATGCACAACTTACCCTGATCTTGCCCTCGACCACAGAGACAACTTCCCCCATCATGCGCACCAAGTCTTCATATTTGTAGGTGTTGTCTGTGAGCCAAACAGCCTCACGAATGGTCAGAATGTCTTTACTGATGTACCTGGACAAACGGTACAATAAAGAAATTTCAGAGAAAGTTTCAAGTTTCAATGAACCAATTAGAGTGAAGACCCATGCATTGTGCTTGTCAAATACAGCATTTCCAATTTACTTACATAAGCCTACAAAAAGTTCCCACAAACACCCGCTGCATTAAATCCTACATACGCCTCCAAACCCATGGGGTCACAGCAAACCTCGAACTAGGGAATAAAGAGGGTGTCGCGTGACGAACCGTGTGCAGACCACCATGCAGGCGATGCCCAGCAGCTGCAGGCGGGCCTTGGCCACGGAGCGCAGCGCCAGGTAGCGGTCTACGCAGCCTACTGTCACGTGCAGCGTCAGGCTGGAGAAGTCCTTCATGGTGGTCACCTCCACCAGCCAGTCCACCAGGATGTATCTGGGGAGGGAGTAAAGGGACAAAACAGAGGGGAAATGATAAACATAATAATGAGAACAAAACGTTATGTTGCTTTATTGATTGCATAAAAGATATGGAGGACAGAACTCCCACTGTAGTGATGCAATTTCTTGCCCTCAGGGACATAGCAAGGTCCAGCACTGGTCCTCATGGGGGAAAGCTGGCCACTCACTGTCTTGAGGAATGATGGCGCATTAGCACCAATAAACCCACAGCGGTGACTAAAACAAACAGCCTAAACACCTTTTCTCTAATCATTAGACAGACGGTGTCTCTCAAAACACGGAGTCATCCACACTGTGACTCACGACTGGAGCGCAAGAGACCTAATGAGTCTTAATAGGAATATTAAGGCCTGCATGGTGGTGAGGATTACAGGTAGGGGAGTTTAACATCACCTAGATGGAACATCCAGCCACAGTGTGTATTTGGGTCAGATCAAACACTTGGCAAGAGGTGAACTTTGAAGGGTGGAGGTGAACCACGGACTGTCTGAGGGGTTCGGGACGTTACAGTCTTCCATGAGTTTCCCTGGATGACTAAGGACAGAGGCGGGGCGGTTTACCTCATGGTGTCCTTGATGCCCCGCCAGAGAATCTCCTCAGAGTGGTGGTGTGGGGTGGGGGGAGCGGAGCGGAACAGCTGGGCCACCAGCTCAGCACAGGCCCGCGCCTCCAGCCCTAACGGGTTGCCGCTGCTGCACACCTTGGCCAGGGACAGCTGCAGGAGAGGGGGAGGGAGAGTGGGGTTAGTAAGCACTGAGAATTCATAGACTGATTTGTCATAAAAACGCAACTGCACTGAAGCGCATCATCGGCATGTGAGTCAACAGCAGGACTGCTACCATTGCTTCATTGTAATCCAATGGAACAGGCCAGAAAAGTAGTGGCCCCGAGGGCCAACGCACTGCAACTTAAGAAAAAACATGAAAATAGACCAAACACATACAAATTAAGAAATCCTCTATATACGTTTGACAGCACATGCCCAGCATTTCAGAAAAGCGCTGCATAAAAAAAAACATTATAGAAACATGCTACAAGAAAAGAAAACGCAACAGCTTACAGAAAAACATTGCCAATACAGAAAACAGCACAAGCCATTATAGAAAGGCGCTGCAAATACCACAACACAAGAGATTACAGATGAGTGCTGCAAAAACAGGTAACACGGAAAATGTTTCAAGACACCTAAAAGTGACAAGAATAACATAAAAACATAGGATCTCTGTTGTGCTGGATTTGCAATGCATTTCTGTATTGGCAGCGTGTTCCTGCAATGCGTTGTTTTTTTATTTGCAGTGCCTTTCTATAATGTGTTCTCTGAATTTACAGAGATTTTCTAAATGCTGACCATGTGTCGACAAATTGATGTAGATGTTTTCTTAATGTGCTTGTGTATGGTCTATTTGTCTGTGTTTTCTTAAGATGCTGTAAATTTGGCCTTTCAGGGAGATTGTGGATGAGGCTTCATATGACATGTCAGAATTCTGTCTAGTGACATAAAGCCATGGCTAGGCCAGTCAACATTAAGCCCAAAGAAATGGCTATGGGAAGTCAAAACGCATGCATTCACTCAATATTGTCAAAACACAAAGACTATCTCGTTTTCAAAACAAAAAGTGTAAACTTGCAAATGTTCCCCTGACGAACAACCATTCCTAGATTCCAAGAAGAATATCTATAGCAAACCACTTCTATATCATTATATCACACAAAACAGTTTTTAACAAATAATTACATTGACAGCTGCACCAGCATTTCCATGGAAACTTGCATGCTCTAGCAGCAAATGCTTCAAATACATAACCATGACAACGGCCACAGCTTCATGGCAAATAATTTATTTAATTAGCCCCACCTTCCATCTTTTTGCAACATGCTGACACTGTACCAATTCGCTTAATAGGCAAGACGTGCGGGTCACAGTAGAAACAGACCAGTTATTTCACTCTAACTGTTTCTCAGCATATCATGGAGCTCACTGAATATCAGCCTGGGTAAACAAAGGCACATAAAGACTAACATCGTGGGATAGAGGCCCAGTCTAACGGTTCCACACCTTTGCCTCCCAACATCCTTTGGCAGCAAAGTCTCTCAGGGTTCGTATACATTGCAGGTATCTGCCCGGGTCCGCCATCTGGAACACAAATGGATTTCAAATTTCTGGCAGAAATGGGCTCTGTGGCAAATCAGCTCTCTATGACAGCCAAGGCTGACACATGCATGTGAGCTGTCCTACTCACAGCAGCTTTGCGGTTGTGCTCCCACAGTAGGTAGGAGCTCTGCAGACAGCCAGCCTGAGAAGACTCTTCTAGCATGGGCAGGGCCTCAGAGCGCTTCTCCTCCTCCTGGATGAAGCACAATGGAAGAGTCAGTCGCCAGCACATACTACTTGCTATAGCAAAAATACTCTTTACGGCCAATCAAGAGATGATAACTCTATGCAAAGAGAAGATAACATCACACTGACATCAAAGAGCTGGAGAACTCTGGCCAAACAGTGCAGAAGTGGTCCTTTCCTTTCCTATGGGGAAAAAGAAAAACCTTCAGACAAATAGAGGACAAACTTTCAGACAAAGACAAATCCTACAAACAAAATGTGTTTGTTGGGAAAACAGATAAATTTAAGGCCGAGCAAAGACAGCGAAGCTGTCCCTGGGCTAGTAATGAGTATGAGCTGGGCTTCTGAAAAGCAGAACAGCCATTTGTCTTCACTAGCCCAGAGCAGGAGCTCCGAGGCCAAGGCATCAGCAGGGTTATTCTGAAATATTAACGTTCATGCAGCCATTATCTTTCCTTCATAAGCCTTTTTCAGGCTATAAATTAATCTTAATGAGTTATGGTTAATAAAATACTGAAATGAAGCATACTCTGACAAACTGACAGGGACAATAACATTAGCTCAGCTTTTATATTTACTATTACAGGATAAACCTTGACGGATTGATGTGTGCTTGCCATCCTTCCACTCCCTTGGATCTTACCCCACAAAGCACTTACCACATGAGTGTCACACTCTGCCTTGAGTCGGTCAAACACCACAGCCTTGCAGCAGCTACCAGTGGGGGACCAGGGAGGACGAATGAAGACCCAGACAAAGGGGTCTGCCGTTAGGGAGCGCAGGCTCTCGGCTAGGCTAAAGAAATGGGATGCCTTCCTACCGCACACATCGGCACGCCCCTCGTCACCCAACAATGCTGCGATCGAAGCGGTGGGAGAAAGAAAGGTATTCATTAGTATGTACACCTTACAAGTGTTAATCGTGTTAATACTTAATCAAGCTGCTGTCCAACAATTTTCTTACGGACACTTGTTGTATGTGACACTTACGTCCTTCATTGTATAGATAGGCAATCCCTAGTTTCACAGCAGCTTCAAAGTTACCCTTCTCTGCGGCTCTAAAATAGGACAGAAGATGTATCTGTTAAACAGTGACCAAATGGATGATACTATGTAAGTGGTAGTCAAGTGGAGATTTCCCTACCTCTCAAAGAGCCATACTGTGCTGGGGGAAGGCCAGCTGTCTCTAAAACTGACCCTGCCCCATACACTAGAGTGGTTGTCAATGATGTCCCTAAGTTGTGTGTGAACCTGCAAGAGGCATTTGACATGTAATGTTAGTGGCAAATCCAGGAAAGTTTTCCATGTAAAAAACGATTGCCGCAGTTGAATGTGGATTTCTTCACTCACGGCTCTGACAGAAAGCAGGTCCTCAGCTGAGAGGCACTGGAGCACACACAGGAGTACCTCTTCAGGCAAGGACAGCAGTGTCAGGGCTGGAATTCGCCTTCGGACACGCTTCCGTACCGGCACTGAGAAGCATTTCAAACAACGACAGTGGAGTACTGTAGAAAAGGATTTAAATCAAATCTAAATATTTTGCATGGTAACAAAACATTGTGTTTGTTCATAAGTCCTTTACACAATACCCCCTCCCCTCTAAACTGCCTGAAGTAAAATAAACCATTATCCCTGTGTAAATGATAGATAGTAGCAGTAAATACCACATCAATATTTGCAATTAACAATCTTCATCTCGCAACTACAGTAACATTGGCAAAATATGTGGATCTCCCGTTGGCAGACTAAATTCAAATCCATCTATCTTTCTTCCACAATATGACGCAATTTCTTAGCTCTCAACCGTTATCTATGCAAGAATATCATACAAATGCCAAGTGAATATAAACTGATATCTAATGTTAAAAGCTTTTACACAATGTTAATATAGTATTAGGAAAAGTAATGCTCAAACTCCAATGATCCAAAGACCAAGTGAGCGCCCAAATTTCCCTCCCGTGAGTAGCTAAACTTTGGCTAACGTTAGTTTTTACAATTTAAGGGGGTTACTTTTCACTTTAAATTAAAGGCGAGTTATTTTCTAGTTTTCAATAAAAAGTAACAAAATAGTTCTTAGGAAAGGAAAATGCATAACCTTTTAAACTAACCAAACTTTTGACGTGATCTTCTTAGAAGTAACGCTACTTGGCTAACGTCGTCGTCATGTAATATGGAACCAGGACATACTATCAAATCACGTTTCTATAAACTAACTAGTTACTCACGTATCAATACAAAAACGTGTATTACTGTGTTGTCCAACAAATATTTGACAAAACAACTTACCGCCCGCTTTCATTGCAAGTAGAGGGGACTCTTCAAATTGTAAGGTAAGCTAACTCTATCTTACGTTACAGACAACAGAATGCTACTATCACGTACTTTTAAATGATGCCAGGCAATACCACTATGTATAGCTGCAAAACTAGTTCAACAACCTGGCGTCTCAGTATTGGTATAGCGTCAGATAACGTATGCCTAATGCTAAATTACAGATGTTTTTAAATGTACACTTGTGCTGCTGCCTGTTGATTCAAATCCATGCATGGAAAAGATCCTCCCAAAATTATCTTAAGGACCGCCCGCGCGCAGCGTTTAAACATCAACTTTAATTTTATTGGTCACGAGGTGGCACGCCTATAATCCAACTATCGGGGTTTCGATTGGTTAAAGTGGCAAGGCTTGGCTCCGATTAGTTTAGGTTTACAAAGTATGGAAACCAGGCTGCTGAATGGATGAGATAAAGCATTTTCGAAGTACGCGCTCCCCCAAGAAAAGTAGCTATTGGTCGATATTGTTACAAAAAAATTCTGATACACACCCATTACATTGAACTCTGGGATATGTAGTAAATCCTAAAAACTCGTTTTAAACGCACCCCGTTTAAATACACAAACGCCGATTGAATTCAGTATGGATGACATTTAAATATAATTCGTATAGATATATGAAACTAAAAAACTCTAATATGGATTTGTTTTAGGTCATGATAAAGAGAACATAACATTCCGAAACACAATCAAGTGCAACAATTAAAACACATGTTTAATCAGTCGAACTGAAAAGATAACCTCATTGACAGATTTTTTTTGTCTACTAAGAGTTCATTTCCCCACATCAAGCACCTGTCAATTTGCGTAGGTAGGTAACAATCTGTTGTGTGTTTGTCAGTGTGTGTGTGTGTGTGTGTGTACAACTGAGTACTTTCATATCATATTGTGGTCAATGAGAATACAATACAAAATATGATCATTAGTTAAGATATAGATTTGTGTTATTATCGGTAAGCAACTTTTATTGTCTTAGAATAATTGAGGAGTTGAGTCAGCTCTGTGAATTGACAGAGATTTCACTTAATTGTGAGGAGCACATGGAAATGTAAATAAGGCAAACGTTTACAGACAGTTTTGGATTAACTAGAAGCCGGTTAAGTGGCATCAGCAATGGTTTGAATCAGTAGATATCATCTGTATAGTTGAGCAAGGAAAGTTTAGTAGTTTTTTTTTTTTACTAGTTTTGCATGTTCCCTTTTTATGTTTTAATTTGTTATTATAACTTGGAAGTCTGATTTTTCTGGAAATTGTGATGGTAGAATGAAAATTTGACCATTCAAACTTTAGTAAGTTTTACTAATATTTTATCCTGACATTAATATGAAATACAATCATCAAGACCAAAAGCAAATATACCTGACTTGAATGCTACCATATTATCCAAAGATTAGTTACAGTTTATGTTTTCATTGAATGAACTTCCCATGTTGCCTGATTAAGTGACATAAACGTCGGGAAATGCACATAATTATATTGAATGTAAAGCTATGGTTTAAAAATAAGTTTAGTCAATAAATCATGCTTTTTCTTAATTTTGCTGGTTGTTGTAGTCTGTAGACCTGGGAATGAAGTAGAAAGTCAGTAGGAACCACCCAGGTTAGAGTATGAGCTCCCACATTGACTAAACAGTAATTTGTGTCACTTCCCCATACAATTGGCTGGAGGGTCAAATAAAGAGATGTTCGTACACTGGTGGGCAATGTTTATTATGTTTGTCTTAAGTTCCATGTTCCACAAAATTAAAAGGCAATACTGTAAGCTTTACAAATCATTGTAAATTACATATGACAACATGCAACAAAAAGAAAAGTGCACATCTTTTCTTTTGAAAATTAGTTAGTTATACTTTATTAAAAAATTGTTGAAGCAGAATGGGCTTCCCACGCAAGAGCCTTTAAAAAAAAAAAACTAGGAATTTTCTCAATTGTAAGGGATTCAAGTCAAGTTTCTTCAAAAACAATTTGGGAGCCCACATCTACAGAAGGTTCAGGACCTACGGAGAAAAAGAAAGAGAAAGAGCGAGGGATGGGGGTGAGGGTTTGGAGTGAGTGAATGTTTATTATCGTTATTTTTTGCCCAATTGAATTGGGTCCAATATGGGAATTGACCTTAAGAAAGTCAACTTAGTGCACTCTATTTTTTTTGCATATTGACGCATAACCTTTGACAAAATCTTACATGCTGAGAAAAAAAAGGTTATCTAACTGTTCTACACTTCTCTCCTCTAAAGCACTCATGTTCCCAGAAACAGTAATAGCATAATACCTTGTTATACAAAGTAACAATTATTGACAAACCAGAAAGAAAAGGTGCAATCAACGGAAAAAACACAACAGCATGCATCAACGCAAACTTAATTGCCCTTTCGCATTTTAACAGGTGGTGCTACAGCAATCAAGAGCAAAACAGGAGCACTGATCACAGTAATCCCATTTCAATAAGCACGTGTCTGCAGAGTATTATTAAGCACTGTGTAGTTTAGCTTCGTGGTTACTTTGTCAGAGCAGTCTGCAGCAAAGATTTCTGTGATGCCCTGTGAAACGACCTGCAACATATTAGTTGGAACTTGGAATGGAAGAACTAGAAGGGAGCGTGGGTGTGGGGGAACCTTTCCCAGACAATATCCTGCCGACCCTGGCAACCCAGACAACTATTTCCCTCCATCTGGACTCTGGCCCTGCTGGTTCTCCACCCTGCTCCCAGCCATTACCACTCCCCACACCCACAGCCATTTCCTGGTTTATCACATGATCATTTCAGGTCGATTAAGTGTCTGAGCCTGATAAGCCGTTTTAAAAGCATCCATTGATTTGATTTAGGCAGAAACTACTAAGTGACAGCAATCCTAGGAGGGGGTGTGGTGGTAGTGTCCTCAGCTGAACGACCATTCAAATTGACTTGATTGACAGGATATTGCCATCAGGCATTTTTCCAAGCTATATCTCAAAGATCAAGGCCTCATGCCACCACAAACCACACAGTGAAAAGAGGAAGACTTTACGCCTCCACTTTTCCAAATCAAACTTACTGTGAAACTGGAGATAATTAATTTCCGATTTTCCCTATTTTGCCAGTAGATGGTGTCTTTTATCAAGGCGGGTTCCACAATGGGCCCCATCTGTTTCTCATTTATTCCAAGTGAGCTTTTGGGTGAGCAGAATGAGCCCATACTGTTGTTACCATTACTTCATGTAACTCTTTTGAGATTACAGATGGTGCTATTTGTAATTCACTATTTTTATATAATAAAGTCGAACTAAGCCATTTCCTGATTCTGTAATGGTCATGATTCAATGAGTCGTCATCAAATATTGTACTCCCACATTGTGTAGAGCTGGGTTTAAAAATGCCTTGGGGGAAACAACATGGTGGTAGACCGCTGTTTGTCCTTCTGTCCGTTGCACTCGCTCTCTCTCTCTCTCTCTCTCTCTCTCTCTCTCTCTCTCTCTCTCTCTCTCTCTCTCTCTCTCTGTCTTTCTGCATCTCTCTCTCTCTCTCTCTCACACACACACTCACTCACTCAGTCTCTCCCTGTCTCTCCGTCCTCCCACCCCCACCCACCCGTTATGCCTCTCTCTCTTGTCTGTATTTTTAGCCCAGTCCCTTGGGACAGATATCCTCCCAGATCCATAGGGACAAAGCATGGAGAGCTGTCTTCACAATTCTGTCCACAGACCCTCACCGATACTCTTTGTATCTGTATCTGAATTTACAACATTATGGCTTGCCACCAAAACATGACAGGGACTAAAGTGTTCGGGGAACAATTCTTTAATACAACAAGTAAAATAACATTTATTAGCGTATAAATATAGAGTACAAATATATAACAGTCGTATATACATCACCACATGATATAGGGTGCTGACAAACATACACACATATCTTGGTGTCACCCAAGAGGAGTAACACA
Organism: Galaxias rostratus; assembly: GCA_036024795.1. Lineage (NCBI taxonomy): Eukaryota > Metazoa > Chordata > Actinopteri > Galaxiiformes > Galaxiidae > Galaxias > Galaxias rostratus. The sequence goes on from JAVQJS010079393.1 coordinate 12,756, forward strand.
ACAACATCAGTGATTAAGAAGACATCACAACTGTCCATGTAGTTAAAGACTTCCCTCGCCATGGAAAAGAGGTAGACATCCCCCTCTTTCCTTTATTTTTCACCACCACAAACATGCCACCAGTCACCTGTCAGTGGGCTGTTACTGCACAAGTGTTGCGAGTGCAACCATTCATTCTCTGTACGATAAAATTAGACGTGGCCACCGCTCACCATATACACACCGCTAGGTACACATCCCCTGGATGCACGTGTGACTGCGTACGTGTCAAATGAGTGTGGTTCTGTGTGAGTGGTGAGGGTCTTTGTCGAACTGACAGGATTGGTATTCCCAGCACGTTTTGCACTCCGCTTCTCTCAATGAAACGGCAAAAATCTCCCACTCCTTCT
>JAVQJS010079412.1:0-14318 GCA_036024795.1 Galaxias rostratus
TACATATTCCACTTCCAGCATTGTTCCAAAAACGTAGAACATTATCAAATAATTTCGCTGTTGAACTGAAAATATGAAAATATTGTCTGACCACCATGAAATATGTTGAGGCTCTGAAATATGACAGTGTTTCAATAAAAAAAAGTAATGGACAATACTTCAATCTTGCTTCAACATTGATAAGACCGTGACCTGACAGCATGCCATTGTTACAGTCCACCTAATAGAATTAACCCACACAAACAAGCACCAAACACAGGACCAGCCCATCCATACTGTTAAATCCGTTGATTTCAATGACCCAGACCCTACAAATCACACAAATGTGTTACTCACTTTACGTTGCAATGCCTTGTCATGAGTGGCGTTCATGGAAATCCCAGCACTGCAGTGACCGGCGATGGATCTCGACCTGAGGCTCCGTGCGGCTTGTCACTCTACCTGACGACCAGGAACTAGGAAACAGGGAGCCTCCCCTGACACATCGCCTTTATGGTACTTTGACTTTGATCCGACAGGCTGGTGAATAACGGTGGGGGTTGAACAGGGAGCGGGCCGCCTGGTCACCATGCACTAAATGGCCGAGCTGGTTGTTTAGGTGCAAGCTTACAGTAGGCCGCGTTGTTTCGATACAATTTTACTTTCGATGGCTGTTCTTTGTGTTATGATGACTTTCCAGAAATGATTTGGCATGAGACAGCAAGGTGCCTGATAAAAATGATACGGTTTACAGTTTTTTACTACAGTTGTGTATTGACCTGGTCCATGTCTATGTACAAGGACATACCTATGTAAAATAAATTTTTTTATTTAACAGCGGCACGGGTTAAAAGGAAACTTTTGAAGTCTTGTGTAGACAAAATTGGTTGGAAAAAAGGGCAAACCTTGCATGTGTCTGTTTGTGACTGTTAATTTGATCACAAGCATTAGAGAAACTTCAACGATAGTCCAAAGCCTACCAAAATGGAATATGATCTTGACTTAACTGTAGGTTGAAGATGTATTTAACTGTAAACCTTTACCAATGTGAACGTTTTTGTTAACGAATAGACTATGACGAATAAAACTATGGACCCTATCTAAGCTAACTGCCACAAATCTCGTTGCTCTGCAAATCTTCCGCCTTTGTTGACTCACTCCTTCGACAGAATCTCGGACCATTTGATTGTCAGTTCGCTCTCACGCTATTATAAAACAGTGGGGAAATTGGACTTCAGACCCTCCAGTGTTTAAATAAGAGGAGACAGTGACCCCTTTGGATTTGACTGTCATAAAGTCAGATAATCAACAAAAAACAAAACGAACATCCATTATGCAACAAGACTTTGTCTAGGAATTCAATCCATCGATATGCTACTCTTCCTTCTGAATGAAAACGCTATCAAAAAACACTTGTGAAACAAACACAGTCATAGCAGTAGTCCATGGTCGGATAGGATTAGCTTCATGTTCTGTTACAGTGTAACTGCAACCAATGTCATTCTGCTAAGAAAAACAATCCCTTCACACTCGTTCTCAGTCCAGCATAACATAGACTTAATTCATTGTTAAAATAAGGTCTGACAAATTGCATCATTGCGAATGAAAATAACATTTAAAATGTTAAGTAATAAAATGGCCATCACGTGAAATAAAGAACTATTAACTATCTAATTCACTAATCCTAGGTCACTAGATGGAGTTGTTGACCTTTACTTCACCCTTCACTTCCAGCCCACATGTAGAAACTGATAGATGGGCGATCGATGGGACTCAGCTGATAGGAACACATACTGTGTATGGGAGGATGGGAGCTGTGGTTTTAAACTTGGAATGTCAATGACAATTATCGGTAACCTATTTATTGACGTCAAAGAAGCAACAAGATAATTTTGTTGGTTTGATAGCGATCATATACCCTGTAAATCCACACCCTTTGTTGGTAATGATTGATGAAGATTTATTATGATGGAATATTCCTAAACTAAAGATTTGAATACATTCTTACATGATAAATAACGGTCACTTCAGTTAATATTAAGTACGTTTGAAAAGAGTAAAGCTGTGGTATGGTCGCGGAGATGTTAGAGAAAAGTAGAAAAGTTTTGAGCGAGGTGAAAGGCTGTCCCCTTCACGGAGTGAGGCAGATCGCAGTGGTCAGGACGGGGTGTTGCGTCAGAGCATCGACTGTAAGGTAGGGCGTGCCGATCCGGTCCTCACGCAATAGGTTAGGACAAGTGACTTGAATTTGATGCGTGCTGCAACTGGTTGCCAGTGCAGTGTGTGAGGTAGAAGAGTAGTGCAAGTCAACTTCGGGCGGTTGAGAGCCAAACTTGCTGACCCAAACGGATAAAGGGCACTTGCTTGATCAACTATTAATCTGCGTCTCCTATTTCTCATACCTCTCCTTTGAGTGGAGAATATTCGATATAGCACGGCCCCACGCTCAGCGGCACCTCCTCACTTAAAAAAAAACTCGGCGAAATACACTCCGAACTTCTACTGCCCCTGCTCCTGCTCTTGCTCAGGAAACAGTGGAGCAAGAAAACCGAATGGCACTCGCAAGGAGACATTCTTAAGCAGAGCGGACAGGTGGTCCGTGACCCCCATGGTCTGTCTGTAAGAGTGCCTCTTACGCCTCCTGTGCGGCGGTGGTTCGCTCCAATGCTTGCGTGACCTCTGTAAGGTGCCGGTCCAACTCTCCGATGTCTGCGCGCTAATGGGTCATCGAGATTCCGTGCAACCTCAAGGCTCGTTGTGAACCGGATCCCTAACAATACTTGTTTAATTCCAAATAATAATATCATACACGTTTGCAAATACAAGGTATGGTCTGTACAAAGAAAGGAGGCACAAACAGCAACTACAGTCATCTGTCAAAAAGGAACAGGTGAGATCAATAATCAATCAGCATTGCTCCGCTGGCAGTCTCTGACTCCCCCTGCTGGTGGATCTCTTACATCCTGGTCATGACAGTCAGTCAATTTGAGTGGTGGAAACGGTGAAACAGTTTACAGACGCCGTCGAGGGAAATCAATGGTCGTTCAAGCTCTATGTCTGCAGAGGTTGAACCAACTTTGCAATTTGAACGGCCGTTGTGAATCGCATTTGCGTGTGGAAAACAGCGTAATCAACCCAGTGTTTGAGGGCCATTTTGGTGCCGTTTGCTTCGCCAAATGGCAGTTCAAGCGTGGGTATCAAACAGCACTACCGTCATTAGTTAGAGTTGTAATAAAATCCAAAACACTGTTGAAATCCCGGTAGATTCGATCCAAGGCCAGTAGCCCCAGTGAATGAAGGCGATGGGTTGGCCGAACAACGTCAGGCAGTGTAAAAGCACATATAAGTTATTTGCTAAGGCCATGTAACAAATCCATCCATCCATCCATTATCAGAACCGCTTATCCTATGCAGGGTCACGGGGAGCTGGAGTCTATCCCAGCTGACTTCGGGCGAGAGGCAGGGTACAGCCTGGACAGATCGCCAGTCCATCGCAGGCCATGTAACAAATAACATTCCTTTTCTTGTTCAAGTTGTTGTGGTACTTCAGCTGCACTGGAGGTATGCATTGTTGCATGCATTTTTGGCATACTGCATTTGACATGGTATGTATTTGGATATGCTTAACGTTTTTCTAGTTTGCTTGAAAGCTATGTATAAATATATTTAACAGGTACACATAGATTGAGACGTAGCCTTTGCACCCATGCCCCTTTTCAGTAATCTCACCGCATTTCACTGCCACATGGCCTTGCTGCAAATGTGAAATATGCTCTTCATGCGGGTTTTTATAAGACACTTGCTTTGGTGGGTTGGATTTACTCGTTAGTTTGTCAAGTGTGCTGACTTTCAAATCGTTAATTTCAGGGGTTGTCATGAATGATATCATTTATTTGTATGATGTATGAGACAGTTCAGTCCGTGTGGATGGGTGTGTTTAGTTGATGCAGAACCAGTTTACCCAGGACAACCACCAAGACACTCCTATCAGAACCTATCAGAGCAGACTGGACTCAGCCTCGGAGGCTTCCAGGTGATCACTATTGCCGGGGGCATAGCTCAGGGCATGTACTATTGTAGTCAAGGTACTGATTCTACTCATTATAGTGTTTTAGACAATCTGATGGGACATGCAGGGTAAACTATCAACCCATCACTGTGTCTTAAGGGTCTGGTTTCAGAATTGTCGAGCTCGTTACAAGACACGCTTTCTCTCCGATGACGACTGTTCTCCACCAATGACATCACTTCCTCTGCCCTCTAAGATGAGTCCCGCTTCTAGCTGAGCAACTGCAGTTCAGACCCTGTGTCCCAGACATGGCCAAATTAACCCCCTAGACTACCTGCATGGAGGGTCAGACACTCACTCTCACACACTCTCTCTCTCACACACACACACACACACACACACACACACAATCTCTCACTCTTTCATACACACACACACACAGTGCTCACACACCCTCTTTCATGCCTGGTTTATAGTCACACACAAGCTAAACAGGATGAAAATTGAGACGTAATTTATTCAGGCTCCATTTTTGTTATCAATTTAACATGAAAAAAAATTACTGGGTTATATACACAATTCAAAATTCAAAATTTCTTGCTAAAAAGTAGAAAACCGCAAAGTATAAAAAACAAAAAAATTTAGTGCAAATGCTGTTTAAAATGTGACAAATACTGTTTTGGCGTAAACATTACAATGTGGCAGCTTCATTACATCAGATGTCCATAATCTACTAGATATATGTTAAAAACACAGTGGCAGCAGGACTTCCATTGCAGGGCTAATAATGGCTCAATCTGGCTCCAGCATGACAAAGCAAACAGTGATGTGGGAGATTCATAATAATTACACGTTTGGTTAAATAGAACAGAGAGACTAAGAAACTGCTTAGCCCTTATTAGCACTGCATAGCCCTGGTTAGCATGGCCCTGGTAAGCATAGCCCTGGTTAACACTTCATATCCCTACTAAGCACTGGTTAGCACTGCATAGCCCTTATTGGCACTTTGTAGCCCTGGTTAGCAATACATAGCCTTTATTAGCACTGAATAGCCCTGGTTAGCACTGCATAGCCCTGGTTAGCTCTGCATAGCCCTGGTTAGTTCTACGTGCTCAGCCAACGGTGTCATGCTATTGAGTAACTGAAAGCACGAAGAACCAATTGATTAGTATGTCCAACATATGGAAATCACATGACCCAGAGGAAGACTGAACTGTCACATGACATGCCTGTAGAATGATCAGCTAATGACCATGCACAGAAAACACATTTTAGAGATAATATTGGTGATTATGATACAACAGTGCTTTCATCCAGGGGGCCTTGAAGCACATATCAAACACACCGTCTTATAATTTGCGTTCTTAGCAGTACATTTCTACTAGTGGGTAGAGTTCTTCAAGTGGCTAGAGTTTAGTGTGTGTATTTCTTTTGCTTAGAGTGTTAAATGTCGGTTTAGTGTGTGTGTGTGTTTTGTGGATAGCATTCAATGTGGTGTGTGTGTGTGTGTGTGTGTGTGTGTGTGTGTGTGTGTGTGTGTGTGTGTGTGTGTGTGTGTGTGTGTAGTTTAGTGTGTAGAGTTTAGTGTGATGTATTTGTTTAGTGGGTAGTGTTAATAGTGTAGTATTTGTTTAGTGGAAAGTGTTTAGTATGAGTGTGTTAAGTGGATGGAGTTGAGTGTGTGTAGAGTTTTGTGTGTTTAGTGGAGAGATTGGTATGTGTGTTGTGTCATTTTAAAGGATTGAGATTAGTGCGTGTAGAGTTTAGTGAGTGTGTGCAGTTTGTGTTTAGTGGATAGAGATTAGTGAGTGTGTAGAGTTTAGTGTGTTTGTAGTGTGCAGAGTTTGGTATATGTGTAGAGTCTAGCATGTGTGTAGTGTGTGTAGAGTATAGTGTGTGTGTGTGTGTGTGTGTGTGTGTGTGTGTGTGTGTGTGTGTGTGTGTGTAGAGTTTAGTTAGTATGTTTTGTGTCCATCTTTCAGGCACAGGGTCCCCACAGTTGCAACAGTTTTGGTGCGAAACACACAACACGTTGGTGTGGACGCCCCTGTCAGCATGTTTGCCCTGTCAGCATGTTTGCTTGTCTGTCTATTAGTCAGTCTGACTGTCTCACACTAAATAATACTGTTCCGAACTTTTAAATTATCCTGTCTTAGCCAATAGAATGCAGCACTGGACAAAATGTCAAATGTCAAAAAAAGAGGACGTTTTTTTGGTGTAACAGCCAATGTCTGTTCAGCGATGGGCGGTCTCTTGTATCAGAAGGTCTTTTGGCTGTGATCTGTTTTTCCCAGAATCTTGTGCAGGGCCGGTGACATCAGAAATGGTCGCTCAGAACTACCGTCGTTCCGCTCCAGATCTTCGCCTGGGTGGGTCGGGATAGGAGGAGGGGGGGTCACAAAGTTTAGAAAAGGGTTAGGGTCCAAAGTTTAGGGTTGGCGTTAGAGAGAGGCTAATACACACAGAGGCGACCTGCTTTAGACGAGGTTGGGGTTAAGGGTTAGGTTTTGAGAGATGCTGATACTCACAGAAGAAAAGGGTTAGGGTTAGGAGTTAAGAGTAAGGGGTTGAGGGTCAGGGTGAGGCTGATAGTTACAGTAGCAGAGGAACAGGGTTGGAAGTTAATGGTTAAGGGTTAGGGGTTAAAGGTTAGGGTGAGGCTGGTACTCACAGAAGCAGAGGAACAGGGTGTCAACACACATCTGGTAGACGCTGAAGAATCCATGAGCAATCAAATAGGACCCCAACACCACCGTCTAGCAACCATACCATAATACTTTCGTTAGCAACCACTCGCACTGTCTAGCAAACAACCGTACCATCACACTTTAGACAGCAACCAGGCCCCAGTGTGCATGTCATTTACTGTTCTCACCAGCAGGGGGACCCAGTAGTAGTGCAATGCTGGAACTTCCTCCTGAATGATGGGAATCCTCCGTGTGAAGAAAAGAAATGCTATGGCACCTGCAACCCATAAAGATGGCGGACAGATACAGCAACCTGTGATATCATCACTTCGGTAGACATGCTGTACAACAATAACCGTTTTGTAGCAGAATACAGACTCTGAAAAAACTGATGGGGCAGGACATGGAACAGTTGTAGACTCACCCACGACTCCAGCTATCAACAGCTTCCCTAGGAACAGCAAAAAGTCAGTCACTCTGTCCAGCACCGCCACCCTGTGGGACACAAAGAAAGCTCAGCCTAGGCAGGGGCTCCTCAACTTGGAGACAGACCAGTGATCCAGCCCCAGGCTTCATAAAGGCATACAAGTCAGGACGGAGGGCTTGGCCAAGACAGGAGCACCTAACACGCAATATTTTGGGACTATAATCCCAAGATTTGAGGCCTCACCTCACTACGTTCCTCATCAGCAGGAAGAAGGCATCTCTAGCGGAGCAGCAGAAGTTCTTTCCATAGATGGCCACCATGATGTAAGCGTTTCTGTTCATGTAACGGATGAAGCGCTCCAGACACCAGAAGCAGCACTTCAGACAGCACAGCAGGAACCTGGCAACCACGTTGTCTGCCCCTGCGCACACACATTTAGACTCGGTAAGGGTCTGGAGGGTTCTATTTAACCTCATTAAGAGTCTGGTTGTTTTTTTACCTCTGAGTTTCTGGTCCAGATACTCCAGGAGCACACGGGCCAGCTGGACCACTGCCAGAACCAGAGCCCCAAATGCCAGGGAGCCTGTGTGATACCTGGAGAGACAGACAGACAGGCAGGCAGGCAGTGAGAAAGAAAGATAGACAGACAGACAGGCAGGCAGACAGACAAACAGGCAGGCAGGCCAGCAGTGTATGTTCTGATCATACATACAGATAGACTGGCAGACAGCCTGTCTCAGGCTGCCTATTCGTCATGGTTACCCGGTGGCACGGCTGAAGGAGGAGAATGATGTGATGGAGATTAGGGTTAGGGTAAGAGGTTAAGGTTAGGGTAAGATGTTAAGGTTGGGCTTAGGGTCAGAGGTTAGGTTTAGGGTTGCACCTGATGGCACGGCTGAAGAAGGAGAGCAAAGGGTAGGGTGGGATGTTGTGATGGTCAGAGGTTAGGGTCAGAAGTTAGGCTTAGGGTCGGAGGTTAGGGTCAGAGGTTAGGTTTAGGGTTGTACCTGATGGCGCGGCTGAAGGAGGAGAACAAAGGGCAGGGTGGGATGTCGTGATGGTCAGAGGTTAGGGTCAGAAGTTAGGCTTAGGGTCGGAGGTTAGGGTCAGAGGTTAGGGTTAGGGTTAGGGTTAGGGTTGTACCTGATGGCGCGGCTGAAGGAGGAGAACAAAGGGCAGGGTGGGATGTCGCGGGGCTTGCAGCGTGCCCAGTAGTAGGAGGAGAAAGCCCCAGCCAGAGAACACTGCTCCAGGGCCAGCGTGAAGTTCACCAGCCACAGGAACACCAGCAGGTTACACAGCTGCAGCAGGAACAGGTGCCTGTGCAGAGCGCCCTCACCCCCATACAAAACAAACGCACACTGGGCACCCACACACTCAGCAGGGATGGAGGTCTTGTTAAAGGTCTGGAGAGGGGGAGACACAAGGGCAGAGAAAATAGGGGGGGGGGTGTAGAGAGAGAGAAGCAGGGATAGAGAAATATGGTAAGGGAAAAATAGAGAGAGGACAACAGAGAGAAAGCAATGAAAAAGAATTTCGGCCCCATGACATTTAGTTGATGAAAAAGGATGTGACTTACCCCTGGATCACACGTCCTGTTGCCATGGGGACAGTGAGGATCGGAAGTCATCACTTTGTAGACGGCCTCTCCAGATGATGCCAGGAAGCTAGGGGGCACTGTGGTTAAGGTGAACACTATCTAACCCTAACACTGAAGAATAAAGACTACAGGAAAAGTCAGTATCAATAAAAAAAAAAGCTGTGTCATTCTACAAAAGGCTATGACGCTATAAAAATTGCTTTGTGTGTTAATATACTGTACATTACACTCAATTGATTTTTAACAGTGTCTCCTCACCAAAAATGTCTACATTCATCTTGCCTTTATGAAATGATACCTTCTGTATTGATGACTCATACTATGATATCATAAAGCAAATCTTCACGTTGTTGAAAGAACAAATAAAGAAAACAGTGCTATTATAATTATCTCTATTGGACCAGTATGGATCAAATGTATGGAGCATGAAGACCGTATGCTGCCATGTATGCCATTGGTTGATTTGGAGGATACACAGCAGTGACTAACCAATAGGAGACGCAGACAGCTAGCATGAAGAAGGTGATGATTGGATAAAAGAGAGTGGACATGATGTAGCTGATGGCCCTGGAAACAGAAACAGGAACAGGAAGTCACAGATAGACCCAGCGATAGGATGTGACAGCTGGAGGACTTTTAAGTTCTAAACAGTTGAACCCTGGGTTAGTATTGGGGATGAGGTGTACCTGGGTCTGAAGTGCGTTAGGTTTAGGGTCACTGTCGTACCTGCTAGCCTCCCTGAGGAGAGCGATGGCGACGCGGACTCTTCTCCTGAGGAAGATCAGCAACAGCAAGATGGAGGCTTCAGTCACACCCAGGGACAGCACTGAGGTCAAATGTCAATCACAGATCAGCTTCAGTCACACCCCGGGACAGCACCGAGGTCAGAGGTCAGCCACAGGGACAGCACTGGGGTCTGACAAACCATAGTAGATGTCGTGTGCGATTCTGTGCTGTGCTGTGCCATTCTGTGCTGTGCTGTGCTATGTTGGCCTGTGCTGTACTGTGCTGTGCCATTCCATACTGTGTTGTGCTGTGCCATTGCATGATGTGCTGTGCCATTCCATACTTTGCTGGGCTGTCCTGCACTGTGGTGTGCTGTGCCATTCCATACTATGCAATGCAATTCTGGGCTATGCTGTTCTGTGTTGCGCTGTGCTGTGCTGGGGGTCTTACAGAAGAGGAGCCAGGTCTGTCTGAGCTGCAGGTAGACTTGTAGGTCAGTCTGTAGACCCACTTCCATGATGGACACATCAGAACCGGCTCTCTCCCTCAGTGTGTAGAACTCACCGTAGCAGTGCCAGATACCTGCAACACACACTCACACACACACACACAAAGCAGACACACAGAAACCCATTCAAACATGAAAAATTTTAAGCAAGATTTGATATATTAAGAGTGAAATACACAGACAAACACATACAAAAACACCCACAGAGACACAAACAAAAAGCCATAAATACAAAAACAAACTAATAAAAACACCCACACATAAACACAAAGACACCCACACACAACATAGACAGGCAGGCACCCGGACATGCAAACACCCATAAAGCCAGACACACAGCCCAACACACAGATAGACAGACAGATAAACACACAGACAGGCAGACACACAGTCCAACACACAGATAGACAGACACACAGACAGACATATACACAAGCAGACAGACAGACAGATACACATGCAGGCAGGCAGACAGACAAGCAGGCAGACACACTGACAGACAGACAGACAGGCAGAGGCGAGGGGACTGACCATATGACAGCAACAGGAGAACACAGAAGACAGTGCACCACAGGAGAAGACCTGCTGTGAACCTCAAGAGGAGGATGAAGATCAAACTGACCACCAGAGCTATGAGCAGACCTCTGCAAAACACACACACACACACACACAGAGAGAGATACACATTGAGAGAGAGATATTCATAGAGAGAGAAAGATACTTAGAGACAGAGAGATACACATATATAGAGATACACAGAGACAGAAAGATACACATATATAAAGAGAGACACAAAGAGAGATAGTGATACACATTGAGAGACAGAGATACACATGGAGAGAGATACAAAACAAAAGATAGAGAGAGAGTGAGACACAGAGAGAGACACACACAATGAGAGATAGAGAGATACACACAGAGAGAACGAGAGTGACAGGCATGCACGCATGCACAGAAAGAGAGATGCAGAGATGAAAATAGACTGCACTGTATTAAAATGCACTGATCTACTGCTACCTTAGATGAAAGCTAGATATGGCGTTAGTAGGAACTGTGTTCTCACATGAGGATCCAGGGCCAGGAGTTAGCAAAGTCCTCCACCAACTTAACCCCCACCTCCTTTGTGTCCACCAGGGCTGTGATACCACTAGAGGGCAGCAGAGAGAAAATACCATACAGATTAGCTGCAATCTGCGTGTTGTTTGAGTTTTAGTGTGTGTTTGTGTTGGTGTGTGTGTGTGTCTTAGTCTTACTTGGCTGCGTCTCTGAGTTCCTTGACGCTGCGAGCGGTGTCCAGTGCATCTTTAAAAGCCGTCTGATTGGCCACAGTCAACGTCCCATTCAGGGTGATGAAGTCTGGAAGACACCTCTGGAAAACTGAGACACGGAGAGACACATTGAGGTATGCATAACATTTGTGTGTGTGTATATATATATATATACTGTAAGATAGTATAGTATATATATGCTGTCTCTGTCGTGTTTGCACACGTATGTTATGTCTGTATGCTGTTTTGAGTTTAAACAGACAAGGCACGTATGTTATGTATGATGGGTCAGTGTACAGGGTTAGGGTACAGGGTTAGAGTACAGGGTTAGGGTAAGGGTACAGGGAACTTACTGTACTAGAGTTAGGGGATAGGGGACTCATGCTTAGGGTTAGGGTACAGGGTTAGGGTTTAGTGTACAGGGTTAGGGTACAGAAAACTCACTAGGTTAGAGTTATGGTTCAGGGGACTTACAGGATTAGGGTTTAGTGCACAGGGTTAGGGATAAGGATTGGGGTACAGGGTTAGGGTTAGGGGTTAGGGTACAGGAAACTCACAAGGTCTGCTGGGAACGATCATTGAGGGACAGTCCTCATCTCGTAACACTTCAGATACCGGCTACAGGAGAGAGAGGAACATCATCACTGTCACCCTCACCTTCATTGCCACAGTAATCATCATCATCACAATTGCAGTCAACACCACCATCCCGCCATCATAGTCCCCATCATCATAATTAACGTCCCCACCCTCATCTTCATCACCGCCCCCCCTCACCTTCTCTGGGTTGTTGAAGCCCGTCTTGCAGAACTGTCTGTAGTAGTGCCAGGCGCTCCTGCTCAGCTTGCTCTGAATCTGCACGTCTGTGTATGTGGCAAACCTGTCTGGACACTTTGACACACACATCTACACACATACACACACACATATTGTACACTATGGTTATATGGTGACGGGTGAGGGGTCAGGGGTTACCTTTGTAGTAGGACACTGTATAGGAGGACAAGTTGATGAGGACCGCAGGGTTAAAGGGTTATAAGGTGACGGGTGAGGGGTCAGGGGTTACCTGTGTAGTAGGACACTGTAGGTTGATGAGGACTGCAGGGTTGGCACATTTCAGGATGTTGAAGTAGAACAGAATGGATTTATCTCTGGACACACATGCACACATACACACACACACACACACACACACACACACACACACACACCGTGTTAGCACACAAAATATAAGGTTATAAACTAAGTAATGCACTAAATAGAGGAAAAAACAGAACAGCCAACAGGGTGTGTTCTGAGTGTAGGCTTGTCCATGGAGCCAGGTTCTGTCTACAGGAGTGCTGTAGCAGCAATCCAACACTAGGTGGCCCTACAGGGCAGACTACATCAGAAAATGGAACGGATTAAGACAACAGTTTGTCTTTCACTCACACACAAACACACACACATATTGACACACACACACACACATACGCATGTTTTTGTTAAAACATCACACAATCACACACGTATGTACACAATCACACACGCACGTACACAATCAGAAACACCACACACAAACACACGCACACACGCACGCACACATATGCAGCCTTATCACACTCCCTCAGCCTGGCTAACAGGCTGCTTTCATCATCACCATGGTTACGGTCGGCCAATCAGTCTCAGTTAAACAAAGAAGAGTCTCAACGTATTAATCCAGCCCTGAAACGCCTTACATTGCGTCTGCCTGCCGTCGCAGGACAGCCATTTTCCGTCCAGTTTAAACAAAGACCAGGCGGCAGACACAGACTTACCTGTCCTCCTCTATCTACCTGTCCTCCAATATCTACCTGTCCTCCTCTATCTACCTGTCCTCCAATATCTACCTGTCCTCCTCTATCTATCTGTCCTCAATATCTACCTGTCCTCCTCTATCTATCTGTCCTCAATATCTACCTGTCCTCCTCTACCAACCTATCCTCCACCATCTACCTGTCCTCCCCTATCTACCTGTCCAGTATATACCTGTCCTCCTCTATCTACCTGTCCTCCCCTGTCTACCTGTCCTCCTCTACCAACCTATCCTCCACTATCTACCTGTCCTCCTCTACCAACCTATCCTCCACTATCTACCTTTCCTCCCCCATCTACCTGTTCAATATTTACCTGTCCACATTTATCTACCTGTCCTCCTCTACCAATCTATCCTCCACTATCTACCTGTCCTCCCCTCTCTACCTGTTCTCCACTATCTACCTGTCCTCCCTGACAGATACGGTTTGAAAGTTGCCGTGTCTGCAGAATGTGGACGTACGCATTGGGCATCCCCTTCTGTCCACAGAACTGTCCATAGCTGTCTGTAGGATGGACCACCTTCCTGGGATCACCATGGAGCCATGCTGAAGAGAGGACAGGAGAAGAGAAGAGAAGAGAAGAGAAGAGAAGAGAAGAGAAGAGAAGAGAAGAGAAGAGAAGAGAAGAGAAGAGAAGAGAAGAGAGGAGAAGAAGAGAAGAAAGGAAATGGAGACGAGAGGAGATGGAGGGAGAGAGGAGAGAAGACAGGGGAGGAGGATAGCGATGGACATGGAAATGGAGAAGGGAAGGTAGAAAGACAGGGAGAGGGAGATGGAGAGGGAGAGAGAGATGGTGAGGGAGAGAAAGAGGGGAAATGCAAATCCAAACAATGAGAAAGTATTGGAGAAAATGAAATACCATAGTACTAGTACTACTACTAATAGTAGCAGTGGTAGTAGTTGCAGTAGCACTAGTAGTAGTAGTTTGGTTAGTAGTAGCATTAGTAATGGTAGTTGTAGTAGTAGTAGCAGCAGCAGTAGTAGTGGCAGCAGCATTCACAAACTGTCACATTGTTTGGCTGAACAGCTAACTACAAGAAGAATGGAACGGGGACCAATACATGTGAAATCTTTGTGTAAGGGTTAGTGTGTGTGTGTGTGTGTGTGTGTGTGTGTGTGTGTGTGTGTGTGTAGCTACGACGGTGATGTCATCCTAAAAGATTGTAAGGAGGGGGAGAAGTAGCAGGGGGATAGGCTGTGTGTGTGTGTGTGTGTGTGTGTGTGTGTGTGTGTGTGTGTGTGTGTGTGTGTGTGTGTGTAAGTGTAAGTGTAAGTGTCA
>JAVQJS010079432.1:0-10044 GCA_036024795.1 Galaxias rostratus
CCTGCCTGCCTGCCTGCCTGCCTGCCTGCCTGCCTGCCTGCCTGCCTGCCTGCCTGCCTGCCTGCCTGCCTGCCTGCCTGCCTGCCTGCCTGCCTGCCTGCCTGGCCACAACTAAAAAATTATCTTCATATATAGACGCAGGCACTTTGCATTGTAAAAGTTGTAAATAAGGGGCAAGAGGGAACTTTTAAGGGTGGGGTGGGGATTGCTGAGTGCTGCCGATTTGATGAGTAGCTGTCAGTTCTGTCTGACCCAGGGACAGCCTCAGAGAAAGTCTCCGCCAGCTTCTTTGTACCCACTTTGGCTCTGAGCCTCCAGACCTGAGCTGTAGGGCCAGGTGTCACTTTACATTTAAGCCTGCCCTGGGAGGCTGACATGCTCAAAGACACATAGGATTCCATTATTTCACTCATATGAGGGTGCCACGCTTGATTTCTGGGGAGCTGTCACGACAGCCATGATGTTTGAGACGTCCCGATTTCCTCCCTGTCAAGCCCCAGGCTTCAAGGTTGGTGTTTGAGCATCTCCCCTCGTGAAAATTAGCTAATTTAGATTTGACATGTTCTTATTTAGGTGGATTTATACAAATTGAACAAGTAATTTAATACATATATACGTATTTGTTCGTGTGGTAAACCGAAACCAAGCAGCCGTACAAGCTCATGAAACTGTAAATCAGACAGAATTAATTTCTATTTCATTTGAGAGGGCTTATCCATCACTAATTAAAATTATGTGTTTATGACGGATAGGAGATGATAATGAATCTGCTCGAGGCAAAGGGTTTTTACGAAGATTACATCCAGCGTGTTCCATTGTGTTCCTGCTCAGACCGCAGACAGCGATAGAATGCACTGTAACACCGATTAAGACGTTCTTAGTGGATTATAAGATATCGCTTCTGAGGCCAGTCATAAAGAAATCAAATCAATCTTTCTCCTCCCTGCTAAAGCCTGCGACCCCCCTCACAGCTTTAACAGGCTATGATTCATAAGAGGGCTTGCAAACAAGCTGATCGGGGAGATTAAGTTATGACTCGCATAATGACAGATTACGTGACCGACGCATGTTTACAACTCCTCCGTAGAAGGAAACAATATAATAACATGGTTCAAAATGTGAGCCCGTTTGTAACATGTGTCAATCGGTCAAAGAATGACACCAAAGCTGCCACCATAACACTCTCTTTAAAACTGATCCTGTTACTCCAATCTAATAGAAATCTCGCATAGACACGAATATTCTAGAAAACCACCACCCTACATTTAATATGTTCTTTTTTTGCCAAAACCTTGGAACGCATCATTGCATCTCAGTTACAACCGGTTGCTGTCTGCCAATAAAGAATTTGAGCCCCCTCAGTCTGGTACTTACATGTTCTACAGCACAGAAAAGGCAGTCATTAAGGTTACCAACAAACTCCTCTCCTCTGCTGATGCTGTGGCCCTCAACATCTTCATATTGTTTGACCTTCGCACAGCTTTTGACTAACTAATATCTAGGCTGAAATTGTTGAGTGTGGAGGGCACCACACTGTCCCTTATTCAGTTATTTGATGCACAGGGTGTTCCTCAGACAACTTCCTCATTAATTCAGTCATCTTCAGTCTTGATGACTGGAACTCACTTCCTTTCAGCATCGGCGTGACCTCTTCTGTTAACTCGAACTGGTTCAAAACACTGTTGCTCAACTTCTCACCCCACACAAAATCTTCTTAGCACAGAACTCCTCGTGACCTTCTCCGGCTTCCAGGAAGTCAGCGCATCATCTACCATCCTACGCACCACGTTCTGCAGTTCTAATTGGTCATTCCAAAACCAAAACTGAAACATGTTGAGGAGCATGCATTGTCTAGGGCAGAACCTACGTTTTTTTAACTCACTCCTTCCTCTATTTTGTAATTCTCAAAACTCACTATTAATCTTTCAAACCCACCTTAAAAAGAATTCACCCTAACATAACCTAACAAACTCTGTTTCAACCTCAGTCCCGCCCCCTTTTTTTCTGACCGGCCCCTATCTTTTACTTTGTTTTCGCATAAATGTAGTTAGAATTGTGGTTCCTCTCTGTCTGTTTCACCATTTAAGTCCACATTTTTATTTGTGTCGTGCTATCTATCGTAATGCTGTAAAGTGATTTCGGGTGTTAGAGGAGCACTATATAAATCAAATGAATGATCATTATTATTTTTGTTATTATTAGCATTATAAAGTGTTCTTGCAATGACCTAATCTTCAGCCATATTTGTGGCTATGGTTTTCTAAAAGGAGAGTCCTGCCATATCAGAACCATACCAGTAAGTTGTGTTCATGAAGCTGCAGCCATGCTGGGCAGCCTTTAGAAACACATAGCACTTGTTTCATGGCGAGGTGACGACAGAAAACCACATAAGCATTTACCAAAACGGAGAGTGTCTAGCTGTACGTCAAACCAAGACAGATCCTGAAGCGAAATGTGTTTAGGCATTGTACCGATTTCACTTTCCTCGTTTCGCTGCTTTTCCTGCTCCCTGGGCCAAAAGAGAAGATTTAGCCATTATGATGGCTTCTGGCCCAGCTCCCCCGACTGATGGGCAGGGAAGTCTGGGCCATTTTTGTCACCTGTCGGGGCTTCAGGGAAATAACATGGCTGCTTGTCTGGGGTGGCAGGAGATGGGGGAAGCAGAGGGGGCAGAGAGGGGAGGCATAAAAACAAACAAACACAAAGAGAAAAAAATACACAGTGCTGAACAAAATAATTAGATGTAAAACATGGCTGAGATTGCTTGTCTTTGGAGGTCAGCTGTGATTCGGTATGGAATGTTTTGCTCTGCTTATATATACGCCCATACACTTGATGCAAATTCAAGTAAGCAGCTCATACCATGCGGAGAGGAGGAGGTTGACACAGGAAGTTGAGCGAAAAGGGAGGAGGTGTTGCATTGATTTCCCCCCACTGCCCAGTATGAAAAGGTCACTTTGATCAATGCTGCATAATTGGGACAGTATTAGGATCATATTGGCTCATTTTACTATTTAATGATGAAATATTAAATATTGCGAGGGTAAGATTGCAGTCATTAGTGAGCACTTTCAATTATGGTACTTCTAATTAATTTGAACCTGACCCAAAGTTCAATACTTTTGAGCATATGCAGGCTTAAAAGCACTCTACTGAAACCACAAGCTTTCAGCCAATTGTATCCACTTACCAACCAATGGCACCCGTACTGTGTACGGTCATCAATTTCACAATAGACTTACCTCTAAAAATAAGAACATTGAATACCACAAAAGTGACATTTGTAGGTAGAATTTCCATTTGCGTAAATTTTGTCAATTCATTTATGATTTTGTTAGTCAAATTTTAAACCATAAATACATTGTTAGCCACAAGGTAAAATCCATCATAAGCCTGTCAGACACAATGAAACCACATAGGACGTCCATAATGCCGTATGTTTAGTCAAAGTATGTCCACACTGGAGGATGCCCTCTCTGTAAACGACCAGCATCTAATGTGGCAATGCTACTGTCATGCTGGGCCACGGAAAGGGCAGGAAGAGGCCAAAAAGCTCTTTAATGATGTTCCTGGACTCGTGTTTCTTAACAACGCAGGCTACATTAATTCTGCCCTGCATGGGTAATAATTATACGACCACTGATCCATCCCACCAGCTATGGCCAGGCACTCTGCGACCATGCCTTGAGTTTCACGTGATCAATCAAACACGCACGCTCCTTTCACGGCATGGTTTGGCTTCGTATATTTATTTCTTTATGGTTGCCACTTTGATAGCCACGCGTGGAAATGAGAGGACGCCGAGGGCTCTCGTCACGCCGCGGTGTCTGGACACAAAATCTGCACATGAGTTCCGAAATAGAACGCTTTTGTTCGGCACAGAATGCAGTGTAGCAATGCACAGCAGGTAGAGACAACTCAGTGGTGCTGATGAGAGTTGGCATAAAGTAAGGTGTTTCTGGTGGGATGGCAGAGAAAGGTGGAACAGGAAAATGACTTCAGATCTCCCATCTTTATATCTAAGTTTTTGGTGGCGTGGTGCCTGCTTACTGATATTTGGAGCCGCGGGATGCCAGTCATCTTCTTTGTGTTTCCGTTTCGTAATGTGCAAAAAGGGAACGGTGTTCCTTTGACCCAAGAAGCTTAGGATTAAGATGTGCTACATCTGTCTCCTAAAATATCCCAACTGTATAATATCCAAGGTAAACGTAATTGTGGGCTATCTGAATGAGGGTGGTTTTGATAATGGGACATTTTCTTGCTTCTCAGGTTTAAATGTGCTTGTCTGACCTCAGTGAAGGACGTATTGAATTAACCAAGCATATGAGCAGCACACTAACAATTCTGTGCAGAAAGGCGCTCCGCAATATTTTCTGAATATTCAGCCTTTTAGATTGAGGGTTGTGGACATGACTCAAGTTTATTTTGACAGACGATTTACATAGCAATCAGCTAAAACCTGTGCATTTATGTGGTTCTACCAAGATCCGTACAGATTCCAAGAAACAAAATAATTTTCTCAGTATGGTCAGGCTGGGCAAACTCAATAGGGTTCCTTAGGGGGGTGTGATCTTAAGGCGTACGCAACCTGAGAGTCTAATCAGGACAGAGGACAGGAGGCAATTTCCTTTGAAGTAAGTAGAGTCAGTAGTTGATTTAATAAATCTCTATGAGATTCTCCGCTCCGACAGAGAGGGGGAAGAGGGCGGGGGTTGGCTTGTCAGGGAGGTCGAAAGCAGGATGTTTTAATTCCTTGACATAAACATACACTCAGATTAATGAAGGCTGAGGAGATTGTGAAGAAGGGAAAAGATTGGTTATCGATCCATATCAAAAATTTCATGCTAATCCCGGGCCGGGAGACAGAGTGCCCGGTATCTGAGTTAATAATCTGATTTCTAGGCTGTCCAGGACAATTCCAGCCAGCGTGAGGGTCTAATCACGGCGCCGTCTTCCCGTCAAACAGCAGCTGCTTGGCCCCCTCTGTCCCATCCCCCCTTGGCCCCCTGGCCCCCTGGTCTCCCGGCCCCAACCTCCACCCTGGACAGTGATTGAGGATATGATAGAAACATGTTGACAAATTAAATTTTTTACATTTCAGAGCAGATTTGCAGGGAAGGTTTTGGAGGCTGAGGGAGACTGTGTGGACGGGTTGTCGCGCGACATTGACCTTCGGTGATGTTTGCTCTTATAGAATTTGTCCGGGAAGAGGCAACAGCGGAGCTGCGGTGCATGGTGGCTCCCTTGTTCCCACATCCTTATAGGCCGTGAACGGTCACAATCATCACAGAGCAGGAAATAAAATGTGTGTAACATATCAAATCTCTCGAGCCGAACCGCGGTAAGCAGTAGCGTTTCTTCCACGTACTAGGATACTTTTCACCCTCATCATTTTGCCCTGAGTACGTAATAGCAGTGAGGAGCAGCAAATTGAGTTGTCCACTTCAGCAGTCATGTTTTCTAAATACCATAAATGAGTATGTAGAGATTGAGTGTGTCTGCTGCGAGCGCCCCCCCCCCCCTCCAGTCAGCGGGCGCGGCGAGCGGGCACCCTGTGGAGGGCCAGCTGATGCGTCTTAGTTAGGCTAATATCCTCGCCTCACATTTTTCTCTATTAGATCTTAATCACAGACTCGTCGAGTGTCACTTGACATTTACATTTCGCCGCGCGGAGGCACGGTGGGGGTGGGGGGGTGCACGGGGAGCCTGGGGATTCGACAGGCGTTCTCCATTGAGCCCTTTGTTCAATCAGCGCTTGTGCTCAACACGGCTAAGGCAGCAAAGCAGACCTCCTGAGATATAGCTCTATAACAGTGTGGCTTTAATGGACACATTTGCACTATAACTGTGTGTGAGTTACAGAGTTGCAAAGTACAGGCGTGTGTTATCTTACAAAGTCAAACAAACACCCGATATAGCTACTTCTGTCTGCGCTCATTTGCTCTTAGCATTTTCTCAATTATGTCCACTTTCAGTGTTATTGGACATGCTGTCAAGGATGTAAGCCCTTATTGACGTCACTGTGGTGGTTTTTCATACGAGGAGGGGACACTGTCGTCCTCTGTCAGTAGGGCACACATGAAAATTGAGACAGGAAAGAGGAATGACAAAGACACGTGAAAAGAATCAGTCGACACTGCTTAAAGTTCTCTCAATAATCGATCCGCTCATCTTGATGTTTACAAAAAAGAGTCGATAACGGCAGAGAGCAGTTTGTGATTGGCTTTGATTTCCACCTTAGTCCAAATCAGGGGTTATTGTCTCCGTGTGCCTTTCGATATGACATTGATAATGGGTGACAAGGACTGTCAACATTGACGGACTGCTCCCACGTCCTGAGCCGACGTCAAACATTTGTCCTGCCCTGTCGAGACCTTCCCAAACGAGCTGCGTTCTCTCCACCATTCGGCCTGCATTCGTTATTATTATCGGCAATAAAAACGCCTGCTTTTTTTCTTCTTTCCTTGGTTTGAAATTGACAGTCTATATGGTGGGTTTTAAAAACCGATTGGATGAGTGTGTGTTTGGAGAGTCTGCCACAAAGTGTTTGCACGCGGACGTTTTGCACATATGTGTGTGTCCCCTCCCCGTGTTTGTCGCCGCGCGAAAAGCTCCGCGGCAGCTCCCCGCCGACGAGACGCATAATATGACAGTAATGTTGCCAATAAACAAACAAAGCCCCACCTCGTTCATAATCTCTAACTGTTTGTGAGGGCATAATGATCTGTTAGCGTGGCCTGATTTCCCATTGTGCTGCCGGCTTGTCACGGGCGGCTCAGGGGAAGACTTAGCCATAAGAGAGGCTTAGAGGCGCGCGTTTGCCATGGGCCTGGATCATAGCCAGGCTAATACACTGGGCCAGCAGCATGCTCCTCCTAATGAGACAGGTGGACAGTGTGTACACACCGTGGGCCTCGCCACGTATGAGCGGCTCAGACAAAAGCTCATATCAGCCCCCCTGGCTTAGCCTGCCTCCTATGATATCCCCTCTGTAGTAAATGCCCCGGCTGTTACATCTTCAATACAGCCGCCTCCCTCCGCCCTTAAACCCAGTGTGGATTGGTGTGGATTGGATGTGCCCCGCGCTGTGAGGGGAGGGTTTAGCGGTTTAGAATGTGGACGGGGGGGATGTCTCTTGCCTTTGAAATAAACGCACTTTCCTTTACAGTCCAGATGAAAGTGGTTTCGATGTAAACGTCGGCGTGGAAGGCCGACGATGGCGAGGGGAGAGCGACTTGCGCTCCCTTCCCCACGCGATTCAGTCTGAAAGTTAAATGAAGGACGGCGATTTCTCGAGCTAATGTCGGCAGGGTGATGTGTGGTTTGGTGGAAGTCACATCGTGGTGGTGCTCCTACATCTGTAGCGGGGCCCTAATCCTACCGTGTGTCAACCTGGTCCTCAGTCACAAGACAAGGACACCCCCCCCCCATCTCCCCTTCCCTCCATAGCCACCCATTCTCTTTCCTGCTAGCAGTCCCTCTTCATCCCCCGCCCACCCCCCCCCCCCCAACACCATAACCCAGAGCTCTATCGGCTTGTCAAAACATTTGTGAAATCCTATTTTCCCTTAATAAAGTATAGTTCTGTCCTGCCGATGTATGCTTGGATAGGATGTCATACTCTGTCTTTGTTCAGAATGGCGCCCCACTGATGTTCTTAGGCAGTGAGAAAATTGCCTTATTGAAACACGTTGCTAGGAGTGACTACAATGCCACGCTCAGGACGGGCATTATGCACATGACATATTCAGGGCCTTGCCGTGGAAAAACTATGAATATAAAGTAATCACTGAAGGCACCTACATGTTTCCCAGCCACGCTAGCTTTGCCTTTCCTCTAACCTTTGTCAAATATGATGATTTCATGATTCTCTGAGTCGTAAGCTGTTTTCTGCGCTGGCTGGATACATTCGCCGTTTCTTCCATCTTAGTTAGGGTCTCTGTCTCCGTGCCGGCTCCTCTCAAACCATGACAGCTCCCCTCCCTTTGCTCAGTGAATGCATTTTGTGAATTAACATATTGTACTTATCGTGTATTCCCAACTTCGGAGCATTGTTATACATCCCAGCCTGCGCAATTAATGGCCCATGTCTACAGCATGTTTACTTGTTTGTTTGTGTCGTTGTGTTTGTGAGCATGCGAGTGTGATCTGGGGGAGTAGCGTTGTTAACCCAGGAAGAGTACACCACCCCAAGAGTGCATTTTCTCTAAGTGAAGAGCTGTGCACACATGTTTATTACAATTTCAAACAAAATGCTAATGCCATTAAACAAATGAGGTTTAGTCAAATTAGCAGGGTTTTTAATATTCTCCCAGCCTATGATATAGGACATCTAGTAACGAGACACTGGCTTGAAGTATCCGTGGCGGGCTCAGGCTTTCATCATGCCCGCTCTCTTGAGAATATTTGTAATTAGCATCATTTGCCTAATACTTCAGGTTAATTAGAATATTTAATTGAAAAGCTCTAATCTTGGGAGATGACTATATTATAATCAAATTAGCACCGCCACTAGGCTGCCCATTGGACGTGGCAGACTGCCTTGCTCCTGCTCTCTCCTCCGCTCGTGTCTCCGCAGAATGTTCTCATACACTTAATGGTCCATTTGAACTGTGCTATCAACATTTGATTATTCCTAAACAACAAAGGAGGGAGCGTCGACATAAGCATAGAGGAAAACGATGATAAAGGAAACGGCTATGGCTCCCATATGGCAGTTTTGGGAGAGCACGCGCTCAGTGGGAAACATCAGACACGGGGCCTTTGAGACTGCTAGGGAGGGGGGGGGGGCGGGGAGAGGGGTTGTCGACTCGTCCTCCATTACTGTTCCCCTCTCTTCTGTGCCAGGCGTTGGCGGAGGTGAGCAGATGAAGAGGCATATGTTCAAGAGGCTTCTGGAGAACCGTGGAGGGACCTTTAGGACTTGAGACGCAAGGATGGCTCCCAGTCATAAAACAAACAGGCCCCTGAACCCTGGATGTTTATCCTCCGCTGACCGAGGGCTACAGTAACGGCTGACAGTTGCTGTGATTTGAGTCCTTCTCCCGGGTATTGAGGACAGGCACGGCGTAAATCAGACCCACTGGAAGCTGTGACGGGGTTTGGTCAGCTGAGAAAATGAATTGGATGGGATGCATACCCTACGCAGTTTTATGATGAGTGATAGGGTGTAATTCCATTATCCCATTCCCCTGGAATCAAATCACATTGTCTTCAAGGCCTATTGAGCTCAACACACATTCATGTTCATAGGGGCTGTAACAATTGCATCCGGTTCCAAGGGGATAAACAAACAAATAAAGCTGTGAGAAAAAAAGCTAAATATTACAGTGCATTCAATTGCAACAAACAGATGGTAGCTAAAATAAAAGAAATTACACATACATTATCATCGCTTTATAGCTTTGCTCTAATTGAGGCGATTATAACCTACCTTTCTGCTATATAATGAACAGAATAAATCTCTTTAGGGCGAAACGTGTTGAAATTGTACTCGTCAGTATTTTGTGTTGAGCATCTAAAGTGATAATTTTTGACAGTGCCGTATGTTTCGGGGACAATATTTCTTCTCGGGTGAGTTTTATGATGTCATTTTATTTGTTTCTGCTCTTATTCCCTTGTATTTTTACAAATGGATTCTGGTTTTAAATAGGTAGCCATATGGAGGAGCAGAGATATGAAAACATTCCTTAGGCTTTGCTTTGATTTGTTTTTGTGGATTTTCTGACTCCGAGTCGACGCTGTAGGTTTATTACAACGACCGTGGATAAAGTTGTCATTTATCCTTTTACAAGTTTGAAGGACGATTGGAAGATGGTGGAACTATGGAAACACATCATCACATTAAATTAGTCTGTGGATGCCCTGGATTTGTTTCTTCAAACAAGAAGTCTCGAAAATACCTACTCAGTTCAAACCTACCCTCATCTAGACATGCACACACGCACATACACCCACACATGCACAGACACGTACGCACACACACACTCACACACACACACACACACACGTACGCACACACACACACACACACACACAGCCAGG
>JAVQJS010079434.1:0-11739 GCA_036024795.1 Galaxias rostratus
TCACTGAAAGTAAGGGCAGATGTCACATATTACACATAATAATAGAAAGACAATTCAGCACACTGTGATTTTATCTAACAGATAGGGATGACAAATCCATCACCGTAGAAACTTTTCTATGTTAAAAGGGTAGGTGCTGGAACCCATGATGGATTGAACCTTTTGTTCCATAAAATCAATTAATATGGAGGCCAATGACATTTATGGTCTCTAAAACGTATTAAAAATTATTAACACATTATTAAGTTTAGAAACAACATTATGTAATTTTTTCTTGGTCTTTATCATCAGCTAATTACTTTAGTTACTCCAGGGGACAAGGTGGTCAGAATGTGCTTAACCAAGTGAGGCCAAAGTAAGGGTTGTTAAAAGGAAGCCCAAGAGAAGTGTTGTGCTAGTTACCGGAAGTGTTTTATTAGTTATAGATACTCGTTACTTCTTTCAAAAGTATTTAAGTCATTTGACCATTTGCTCCCATAAAAAAGTAGATAATGTGTTATCAGGGTTAGTATCTTTTGAGTTTGAGTTTCCCAATTTACTCAAACTCTTTGATGGGACTGCTGCAGTAACTTAAGATGATACAGTTAATACTGCCCTGCCAACAACTCCACATAGATAGAGATCTTTGCAAATGTAAATCAGTAGTCACCACACTTTCTTCCAGCAACAGACGTCAGAATTTAGAATACCAGGCATCCTTTAAAACATATTTTCTTTGTTAGAAAACAAACTTAGTTAACATAACAGATTTAAGAACGTTAACATACATTCAATGTCCGGTGTAGTTGGCTGTAACCATATTACCCATGCAAATGTACTTACTTTGAGGGGGAGCTATACAGTTTGAATACTATAAAGCTTAACGGTTGAACTGACTTTGAATACAAGTTTTAGCGATGTTGACCACGAGTTACAACACCTAATATGGACGTCATGCGAAGCCATTCTATAACATTGTCATCTCTACATCACAATAAGCTTTCTTCTTCCTCTTCTTCTCTATCATACCCTACAGTCACCCCAATCCACTGTTGTAGAGAACGACATCTTTGGGCAAGAGAATTTATTTCCACCAGTTAAACAGACACATTTTGCTCATCATTGGCAATTTCAATTTGAATGTTTAATATAATTATAGGGCATAGTTAGGATAAATTCGCATCAGGGTAATTCTATTTTAGATTAGAACAAAATTATAAGTAGTATTAGGTAGTGTTTTGTTCGGGAAACCATGCTTTATGGCACAATGCCGAGAAAGAGATATATGGATCAATATTTAATAAATGTTGCACTCTGATTCCTCACAAGTAATAGCTGTAAAGTAAAACAAATAGGAAATCCAATCTGTTTATGTGTTTGAGAGAGTGTGAAAGAGAGAGGACCATGGGAAACATATCCAGTAGATGGATATATGGCTGGCTGGCTCGCTGGCTGGCTGGCTGGCTGGCTGGCTGGCTGGATGGCTGGATGGCTGGATAATAGATAGACAATGATGGCGGATACCACTGCTGTTTGGAGAAGCTTGACGAGAAGCAGAGGCCCCAAATAAGGCTGTGTCTCATGGAGTAGAGGAGCGGAAAGGAGAGGAGAGGAGATGGCGTAAAGGAGGCAGAGGAGGCGCCGAGGAGGTAAGGGAGGCAGAGACAGGGGGCAGGGGAGTGGGGTGTCAGAGTGACAGGTGATAAAGATTAGCGTGTCTTGGTACAGGAGGCCCTGTCTGTCTGTCTGTCTGTCAGCGTCAGGCTGCGGCACACCTATCACTTCCTGCTGACACGCACAAGCACGGGGAAAGAACAACACTGTAATCTTCACGCCGTCGTCCCCCATCTAGTCCTCCCTCTGGCCAATTAGGGGATGGGCCCGATTGGCTGCGTTCCGACCTTGCTGCTACATTTAGCAGAAGGATGCATTGCTGCAATTGTTAGCCAGTTGCCAGCTTGAGGGCTGCATTGGCTTGAGCCTCTTACTGGAAAGTGGCTGTCCTATGGAAATCAATATGCGCTGTGACATAGAACAGGGAAGGCAGATATGATCGCAATTACCAATTCAGCTCAAAGGCTTTCCATGTCTCCCACTGATCTCCTGAGGGATTCGGTGAGTTTATTAGTCAAGGTCAGCTGCAGACACACTATGGAAGATAATAACGTAATATTTGCGAAAGTTAGGTATTAATATATGGCAGTGTCTGGAAGTTTATTTGATGGGGAACAAATGATCTAGAGAGTATTCCGTGGGTCCACTGTGAATGATGGGATTTTGTAGACAGGATTTACTGTAGTGTGTAGCCTTCTGTGTGTGCGTGTGTGAAGCCCTGACAAGCTCTGTTTGTGTCCTGTATTGATCAGAGGCAGTCTGATCTACACTGGTCATCCTTGGCCTTCGAGAAAAAAAAGGTCAGTGTCGTCAATCAGCACCTTAGCAAACAGCCATCTGATTTATCAGCATATTAGAAGCTCTGGCTGCACCATAGCTCACAGTGTGCTGTCACACAAACAGAGGCCCGGCAGACACTCTGTCTAAACCATAGCCCAGAGGCCGCTCTGCAACGGCCTCCGCTACGCTAAACCTCATAGTTTCTGTTTTACAATGGTTATAGTCAGGGCCGATCTTTCGTTGTCACCTGACACAACCGCATTGACTGCCAACATTAAACTACACAAAACGTAGAAGCGGTCATGGTCTTGCTGTTTTATGAATTCTAATCAGACCCTTGCTGAATGTAAAAATGTAATTTGTGGGAAATTAGTTGGATAAACCTCTGGTATTAGAGGTTACATGTTCATATAACAAATGCATAGAACCAAAGTATGGCAGCTGCGATTTGAGCGAGCTGTGTTGAAGCTAAATGGCCAATGGCTAGAGGGCACAAAGAGGGCTACTGATGGGCCACTGTGATGCCGCAAATTACTGGCGCAAAGAGGCTGATATTGAGTTAATCAATCGTTTTTGTAAACATTTAAAAGGCTATTATGGAAATTTTGCTTACCATGTAACTTGACTGAAGTTACTTCCAAAATTAAACATAAGAAAAGAAGGTCTCAAACGTATAATGTCTTCTGTCATTGTAAAATGTTAAGTATATTTAGAGCTTTCTGCACAACTATGTATATAGCTCATCTGTGGTGCAGCTACAAGAAAGGAAGTATGCAAAGACTTATAGTGGCTTACAGTGATGCAATGAGATCACTGCTTCAGGTTCCCAGATGGCATAGTGCTATTCAACCGTTCGAGGACTTCTGTGTTCCTACATTTGAGGCACTTCTAAGACATACCATGTACGTGTAAATGTATGTGTCACTTGGAGAACAGCATTATAGAGAATTTAACTGACCTGAAGAAAAGTTGCAATAGTTATACAGGCTCATAAAACATCGGTGAGATGAAAATAGTAAAATGAAATTACTTGTGGTTTTGTCTTGTATCTTTCTTTTGTGTTTTTATATATATATATATATATTTTTTTTTTTTTTCTCTTTTTATGGACCCTCCTGAGTGAGTCTGGAATACAGTTTATTACTAAATAAATACGTTGTTGGCTGATTCAGCTTACATTGTTTGTAAGGTCTCCAAATTAATGAACCGAAGTTTGTGAAGACTAGCGCTACCTGTTATTAATGGCCTGATGGCAAAGAATAGTTTCCATGCATTTGACAATCATCCACTTGACCCGCTATTGTTATACGTGTAATTATCTTTGTCTAAATTTAGCCAATGTCTGCTACAAAACAATCAGCATGCCAGCCCTTTGTAAAGGCTGCACAGATGCCCACAAAGTCTTAGGGATTTAAAACACACTGAGGTTTCTGCCAACTCCTCTTCCAAACACTCTAATAAGTGACAGAATTTGGAGGTCTGTAGGTCTGCATCTTTGGCACGTCACACGGAAATGTATCGATGATGATCATCGATCACACATCTCTCAAGCAGCCCTTGCATGTGAGTTGCACAGCCATTCTTTCTATGATCCATGTCCTTCAGGAAAGCGATGCAGTGCTACTGCGTCACTCTAGTGGAGCCAGTGTCTGCCATGCTCCAGCCTCATGGGGCCCATAATGTCAGATTTGGAATGTTTATTTGGCATTGCCGGATCACTCAGAGGGATTGTACCAACAACATGGAAAAGGGAAGTCTGTTCCGTGTGCATTATTTCAAGTAAACATCTGACAAAACATCTACCCTGCTTAACAAGCTGTTCTGAATCACAACCTGTTGTGATGTAGAAATTATTCAATCTAATTGACCAATCACAGACTCAGGCTAGTATAGGTAAAGTCGAAATGATCCGGCAGCAGCCATGACAACAGTGAAATGCTATTACCCTTAGCCAATAAAAGAACTCAGCTAATTAATGTTAATGGGAACTTGTGTTCATCACTAAAAATAGAGCCATGAGAGTTGGAAGGGAAGAAGGAGGCACCCTACAGTAATAAATAATATATGTATTAAAAAGAATTCTGCTCAAACATTTTAAGATTATATTTTAAGATCATAGACACAAATGAATCACACAAACATGCATGACAGTCTACATTCTGGGCATTTTAAAGGGGAGTCCCCAGTGCCAGACCACAGTAGCAAGACCTCCAGAGAAGCCCATGATGAGTTCAATTCATTACTGCATGCTTAATTAACACAGAATCCCTGTTTTCAAGGCTCCAGCAGAAGCCATTTGCGACTGTTCAGCTGAAAACGGAAGAAGGCGATTAACTGAATGGGCTGGATTTCAGAGAGAACAAAAGGTAAAACCCACTCTAGGCCGGGTCAAAAGCAGCGAGGACCAGTAGAAGAGAGGGGGAGACGGAACGGGTCGGACTAGAGACAAGGTTCCATCCCGGGCAGGAAGGAATAAGGCTAATGAGAAGAGAGGAGAGGAGACGAGAGGAGAGAAGAGGAGACATATGGTGTACTGTCTATTAAGTGAATGGCTTTAGGGCCTCAACCTGATATTTAATACTGAGTGAGTAGAGCCTGCGGCCACAAGAATATAAAAATGTGTTTGTGTGTGTGTGTGTGTGTGTGCCCGCAGCTCTACACTTTATTTCCGTGAAAAATATTTATTTAAATTAGGGCGGGGAGCCGGCAAGGAGGGAGTTGATTTGGAGGTGATCAGAGGTCTATAAGTGATTCTCTGTTGGCCTGCTCTGGTTCAACACATTTTGTATAGGATTCAAGCCCTATTCTTTCTCACTTGCTCCCAGTTTGTTTCAGATGTTTGAAATCGAATGTACCACTCACACTGTTACTTTAGCACAGTGATTAAAAAAACACTATTTTCCAATGTGTCACCTTCCACTGATAACATCTCCCCTTTGTGACCTAAAAGCTGTTTGTCACCTGTGAAGGGGAATGGTTTAATCAAAATGGGACTGGTTTAGAGACCTAATAAAATAATATATTGAGTGCATGGCACATTTCTAACTGAATAGAAACCATGATTTTAGCTGTGATAGTGTACCTTTTATTAGAACAACAAAGGTGACCTAACACCGAAGCCCTTTCGTTCCCAGGCGAGGTTAAGAAGATGATGTTTAGGTACATCCTTATACACTACTTTGCGTGTTATACTACTTTGTACAGTATTGTCTTCTTCAGGTCAAAGCTTGTTTTATAAATCGAGCAGTTGGGTAATCGAGGGATGTGAACATACACACGCACACATCACACTTTTTTTTAAGATTTTGTACATCAGAATAATACAAACATTCTACAATCTGCCATTATCTCATGTGCCTTTGAAACAACAATCTATTAACAAGCAATTTAAATTAATTAACATCGTCTAAAACTCAATGTGAGAAAAAGGCAGAGATATTTAGGCACAAATGACACAAAATATTATGCCAAGGAGATTGTCATGACAACGTCAGGGAAATTTTTCTCTTTGTCTAAACAGCCGTATTGCTACGACAACTGAAAGGTTGCCCTGTTTTGAACACCACAGAGCTCAGTTTAATCATATCATAACTAATCCAATGCTTACTTCAAGGATACAGTGCATTTTTCCACATTTGATTATGTTACAGCCTAATTCCAAAATGGGTTTAATAAAAAAATCTACTCAAACAATACTGCATAATGGAAAATAAATAAAATAATTTTAACTTATTTTGTGAAGAAGTATTCACACCCTTTGCTGTGACACTTAAAATTCTGCTCAGGTGCATCCCTTTTCACTGATCATCCTTGAGATGTTTCTACAACTTGATTGAAGTCCACTTGTGGTAAATTCAATTGATTGGACATGATTTGGAATGGCACAACCCTGTTTGACAGTGCATGTCAGAGCCCGAACCAAGTTAAAAATTCCAAGGAATTGTCTGTAGACCTCCGAGACAGGATTGCATCGAGGCCCAGATGGGGAAGGGTACGAAATAAATTCTGCAGCATCGAAGGTCCCAACAAACAGAGTGGTCTCCATCATTCTCAAATGGAATAAGTATGGAACCACAAGGACTCCTCTTAGAGTTGGCCGTGGGGCCAAGCTGAGCAATCGGGGGGAGAAGGGCCTTGGTGAGGGAGGTGACCAAATACCCAATGAGTGTTCCTCTCCACTCTCCATTGTTCCTCTGTGGAAATGCGAGAACCTTTCAGAAGGACAACCATCTCGGCAGCACTCCAGTCGGATCTTAACCGTAGAGTAGCCTGATGTAAGCCACTCCTCAGTAAAAGGCACATGACTGCCCGCATGGAGTTTGCCAAAAGGCACCTAAAGGACAAACAACATTCTCTGAGCTGATGAATCCAAGATTGAACTCTTTGACCTGAATGCCAAAAGTCATGTCTGGATGAAACCAGGCACTGCTCATCACCCGTCCAAAAACATCCCTACAGTGAAGCGTAGTGGTGGCAGCATCATGCTGTGGGAGTGTTTTTCAGCGACAGGAACTGGGAGTCATCAGGGTCAAGGGAAAAATGAATGCAGAAATGTACAGAGATATCCTTGATGAAAACCTGCTTGAGCGCTCCGGACCTCAGACCAGGGCGAAGGTTCACCTTCCAACAGGACAGCGACCTTAAAGAACACAGTCAGGATAATAAATGAGTGGCTTTGGGACAAGTCTATGAATGTAGCCCAGCCAGAGACCAGACTCGAATCCAATTGTACCTCTTTGAAGAAAATGACGCTCCCCATCCAACCGCATGGAGCTTGAGACGATCTGCAAAGAGGAATGGTTGAAACCTGCCCAAAACTGGTGTGCCCAGCTTGCAACATCATACTCAACAATATTTGAGGCTTTAGTTGCTGCCAAAGATGCTTCAACAAAGTCTTGAGGAAAGGGCGTAAATACTTATTTACATGCGATATATTTTTCTTTTCTTTTTAATAATTTGCAAAAAATTCGAAAAATCTTTTCTTCACCTTTTTTATAATGCTTTTAATGTTGATGTTTTTCTTTCCTTAATGCATTCTGGAATTAGGCTGTAACATAATAAAATGTGAAAACATGTAGGGCTACGAATAGTATCCAGATGCACCGTATATGCATTTTATTTTAATCTCTAATGGAATGTGAATATCAAATACCGAATGCATAGTAACTGATTAGCCGAATATAAAGCTGTGAAAATAATCTAAATGCTGGAAATGTTCTGTTCACACCACTCAACCTCATACATGTCTGCCGGAGTTGGTCATGTGCAAAGCTGTCAACGTTTTCTCCACTAGTCGGCACCCCTATTAATTCTGTGGGTCTATCTTCTCTTGCTCTTGTTTATTCCCATTCGCTCAGAGCGTTCCTTCATCATGTCTCCATCAAAGCGTGACACAGAAAGCAGTTTGTTTCTCATAAGACTGATGGAAGTTTGTATTAGCACTCAGCAGCGGAGTAGCTTCAGCTGCCCCAGCCCTAGAACTTTAATGGTGGTCAGAGTGAGTAATGATTAAGGTGACAGATTTCTCGATTGACTTTCTCCTGTAATCCTAGACAAGCTGATGTCACATGAAAGGAGGGCCCCCAATCAGCTTAAAGGGGCCGGGGGCTGTCTTCCCGTTTTGAAAGTGGATGTGATTGGCTGCGCAGTGCGACCCTGTGAGGCGTGTCATCCCTCCTGGTTCCCTGATTCCTCATTGGCTTGCAGGGCGTGGTTGTCCCTCTGAGTGCCTAGGGCCAAGGTTAAACAGCAACCCACACCTGGAAGCATTGCTCCCCATTTTCATCATGGGCTTGTTTGATGTTTGAGTAGTTATTGCACTCCATATCAAGATAGGTAGAACATCAAAGTCGGCTAAATTCCTGATTAAAGGTAGGAGATAGCACTAAGAGCCAAAGGTTGTCTGCAAGGTTGTTTGAGGCCAGTAGGAACAGCATAAAAGCTGGTATAAATTCTATGTGTGCATGTCGGCAGTCGAAACAAGTAGAGAATGGAGACATGAGAATTGTTTGTGAGATCCCGGCCCCGATGTCGGCTTCAGTGGCCAGAACAAAAGGCTGCCCTGCCCCTAATGGGACTTCAAGTAAACAATTGCATGCTATATTTCCCCTCACTGTTTAATGACAGCACTCCCAACACACTAATACATAAAATAACACACACAAACCCTACACAATACTGACATACAGAAACCATCTCTGCCACACAAATGCACACACACACCCACCCACCCACACACACAATCACACATTTTCTCAATGGCTGCAGCCGGTAGCCTATGGCCTAGATTGATGTGTGCGGTCAGGCCAGATAACCAGCAGTGCAGCTGAGTAAGTGCTGGGACAAGCTGTTCCTTAGAGGCCAGCCAGGTAACAATAGGCCACTTAATAGCTTCAGTTTGTCTCAGTTAGAAGGCTGGCCTCCTGTATCCACCCTGCACACGCCCCCAGACCGTATCTTCATCCTGCTGTTCTCCTCCTGCAGGTCAAACAGCTCTGGCCTCTGGAACTTATCTTCATCCCGCTGTTTTCCTGCTTTCTCCTCCTACAGGTCACAGTCCTGGCCTTTGGACCTAATCTTACTATCCTGCTGTTCTCCTCCTGCAAGTCAAACATCCCTGTTCTCTGGACCTAATCATCCTGCTGTTCTCCTGTTTGCTCATCCCACAGGTCAAACAGCCCTGGCCTCTGGACCGAATCTTATCCTGCTGTCTCCTCTTGCAAGTCAAACAGCCTGGCCTCTGGGGCTAATCTTATCCTGCTGTTCTCCTCCTGCAAGTCAAACAACCCTGGCCTCTGAGCCCAATCTTCTTATCCTACTGTTCTCCTTCTGCAAGTCAAACAGCCCTGGCCTCTGGACCTAATCATCCTGCTGTTCTCCTGTTTTCTCCTTCTGCAGGTCAAACAGCCCTGGCCTCTGGACCTAATCATCCTGCTGTTCTCCTGTTTTCTCCTTCTGCAGGTTAAACAGCCCTGGCCTCTGGACCTAATCTTCATCCTGCTGTTTTCTTGACTTCATTCTTATTTCAGCCTGCAGGCTAAATAGTCCTGACCTCTAGTTCTCCTACTAGTCCCTTTCATGTGCACAACTACCAGACACAGTTCTTCTCCTGATGTTTTTGTCCCAATCCAACATCCTTTCCTTTTTTTCCTTTGGGGCTGCTCAGCCACTGTAGGAAGGTGAGGCACATAGCGGGTGACTGCCAGGTCTTCTCCATCTTTAGGAAGTGATTGCTGAGTGGAATGAGCGCCATGCTCTGAGCAACACTGCTCAACAAAGCCTATGTTCAATGGTCAACAGAGCCTATGTTACCTGTTCAACAAAACCTATGTTCACTGTTCAACAAAACCTATGATCACGTTTCAACATTGTACGGCTGCTGAACAAAGCCTTTAATCATTGGTCCATGATGTATGGCTGGTTGAACTGACAGGTGGCTTGTTGGTTGCCCTACATCCTAATTAGAACTGCCACACAGCAAAAATCCCTCCCTGTGTCA
Source organism: Galaxias rostratus (assembly GCA_036024795.1). Lineage (NCBI taxonomy): Eukaryota > Metazoa > Chordata > Actinopteri > Galaxiiformes > Galaxiidae > Galaxias > Galaxias rostratus. The sequence continues at coordinate 9,872 of JAVQJS010079434.1, forward strand.
TTTCGCACAGAGTGTGGGTTGATGTGTGACGAATGGGACAGGAGTAAGGTATAGATAATAGGTTGCTATTGAAGAGTTCCAGCAAAAACCCGGTTTCCTCTAGATGTTCAAAATAAAGAAAATCATGATTTCACACATTCACCACGCCAGCCCCAGTTTGACCCAGCTAATTTAAACGTCTTTGTGATGTTCAAAGGACATACACAGATAGAATGCCAGGCTGAGAATGTCGCTAATTCAAACCCAAAAAACTGAGCATGCTCAGAGAGCTAGTCAAAACAATATGACAAAAAAATATCTGAGTTACAAAGTTATAAAAAACACCTGAACATTAGCAACCTATGCAATCATAAAAAATTCCCAAAATGTTATATGATCTAAAAACGCAAAATAATATGAGGTCTTTCCTAAGATTAGTCTTGCTGCATGGGTGCCATAGCAGCCATGGAGTTTATGGCAAATACGTTCAGTAAAACAGAAAGCCCAATAAAATTATTAATTGACAGAATGTTAACTTTTGTAGAATTTCAATATACTGCCAAAAAAGAAGACCCACACGTTAGGGTAGCTTTAGCCTTGGATCTATGCGCTTTCTGTATAGTTAAAGGGAGCATTGCATGTCCTGGTGGACAATTATCTTTCTGATCACATAGCATGTCCATGGCTAAATACACACACTATGGTGGCCTGCTGACAAGTGGTGCTTTTTCCTAAACTAGAGAAACGGGAAGGCAGAAAGACAGACACATTTTGAGGTGGCGGAACGGCAAAATGCAAGGGAAGGTGGAAGAAACCGAGGAGGACGAAGATGAGGTGGAGGAGGTGGAGGCGGAGGAGGAAGAGAAGAAGGGGGAAGTTTGGTAGAAAAACAAGTGTCAGAAGGACAATACAGCTTGTAATCCTATAAAAGGATTAAAGGGTTTGTGCGTCTTCAAACAAACATACACACACACCAACACACACACACACACACACACAAACACACACACGCGCTAGGCTGTGTAGCTTGCACAGTCTGCACCTTTCAGATGACAAAAACATAACCACGGGCATGCTGCTTCTGGGCATTCTGCTTCTATGTATTATTCCTCTCGGACCCTGCCCAGCACACACACACACACACAGATACACACATACACAAACTGAGACTCACAAACTGTGACTTAGAAATCAACAAACACACACACACACACGCGCACGCGCACACACACACACACACACACACACACACACACACAGACGCTCACACACACACACACACACACACATACAAAAAATATGTGTTGACTATTCTTTATATGTGCTATTTCTGTACAGCTGTATCGTTAGCCAGGAGTCAGGGCGACCTGACCCAGAAACACACACACACACACACACACACACACACACACAAAGACACACTAACACACACACAAAGTAAACAGAGCGAGCCACGTGGCCAGTTTCTCTCCTCAAAGACAGACAGATAGTGTGAAGCTCTGAGCAAACAGACAGACAATGTGAGGCTCTGAATAGATGGACAGACAGACAGACACACAGACAATGTGAGGTTCTGAGCAGACAAACAGAACAGACAGTGTGAGGCTCCGAGCAAACAGACAAACAGGTGAGGTTCCTTGGTAGACAGACAGAAAGACACACAGTGTGAGGCTCACAGAGAGAGACAGAGAGAGACAGAGAGAGATAAAGTGAGCGTGAGAAAGAGACATAAAGAGAGAGAGAGAGTTCTTAAACAATAGTCATAAGTTACATCAATTACCACTAAGATATCGATATATAAAAGAAAACAGGAAGTCGTTTTGGGGGGGGGGGGGGGGGGGGGGGGGGGGGGGGGGGGGGGGGGGGGGGGGGGGGGGGGGGGGGGGGGG
>JAVQJS010079452.1:0-15090 GCA_036024795.1 Galaxias rostratus
CCAGGCCAACCAAAAAACCATTTATGTAAAGCATCGCCCCCCCCCCCCCCCCCACCACCACCTCCCAATCATTCCCCAGTAACAGCAAGGGCCGGGCTAAATCAGCAGTAAGCCCTGCCCGGCCCTATTCAACCCACTTAACGTCAGCCCTAGCTAGAGGCCAGCGAAAGGCAGTGCGGAAGGACTTGCTCGATTATGTAGAACCTAATGATCTTCGGGACATGCACTTGATCTTGCTTGCACGCCTCATTTGCGCCACACGTTTGGGGCTGTTTAAAAAGACACCGCGGCATTACCTAAACTTAACTAAGCATGAAAGAACACCTTTTTTAAACACGCATCAATAAACAATAGCATGGCCAAACCCTCCAAAAATTGGGGAAAAAATATGAGTGCTGGGACAGCTGGTTTGGAAAACATGGGCGTTTTATTTTTCCCCTCCATCTCTGCTGGAGAGAGGTAGAGAATGCAAAATGTACACGGCTATCCTAAGGGAATGGAATTTCAGTGCCAGTGAGACCTTTTAGTTACCAAAAAAAAACACTGGGGCTAGGGCATATGAAATATCAGTGGCTGACAGTCACATTAATAACCCAGAATGAATTATTCAAAAACGCTCTGGCTTTAATCCATCAAATTATATATTAAGCCGATCTCTCAACCTGGTGAGGGGTCGAAATCGGTGGACAAAAACACTGGCACATTAACCGTAAAAACAAACTTGAAAAAACAAAATGAAAGTCAGCCACGGAAACGGTGGCTTGCTGATTACATTTTAACATGGAATATTGTACTTTTAAAAAGGGAACAGCGGTGAGGTGACGGGAGTTGCAATGAGGGGTATGTGTGGTGGGGGCTGTAAGAAAACTAAGGAGAGGAAGAGCGATAGAGAGCAAGAGAGAAAGAGAGAGAGAGAGAGAGACAAAACAAAAGTCCTCCTTTGCTACAGTTGCGGCAATTAACAAAAGGAGCGGGTCCACGCTCAATGAACACCGGCTCCATTGTGTACGAATCTGATATTCAACGCGTCGGAGATAATCCTTCCTCTCTCCATTCTTTTAATAGGACGAGCTTAAAAATGGGAGGCCTCACAAAGATTCCCCATCTGTATCCCCACGGCTGCTGCCATAGTGTAATCCACAGATCAACTGTACAAGGAAATTAGGGCCATATATAACAGAGTGCCACCTCTTTTATTCCTTTTTCAATGCTTCATCTTTTCAGACGGTTTGAAAAGGATGGAGGGAATCAAGGGGAAGCTTATCAGGGAGGTAGAGACCTGGCCGTCGAAAAGGAAAAGGCTACGGTTTCCAAAGATGTATAGGTAGAGAAAACCATAGTGAAAAGAGGGAAGAAAGGAGAGAGAGAGAGAGAGAGAGAGAGAGAGAGAGAGAGAGAGAGAGACAGAGAGAGAGAGCGAGAAGAAGAAGAGAATAGCGAGGCGAACAGGCCAAAAGAGCCCAAATGAGAATGGCCCACTCTGGCAGGAGTTAATGACGAGGGATCAGAAAAGCAAGATTTCCATTCAACACGCTGAATAATTCAAAGTAGCAGGTCCATCCATTTGCATTGCAGATGCTTTTTCCATTCCTCCTCGGCTCGCCTTCCCATTCTCCCCCTCGCTTGCCTCCTTTCTCTCACTCTCTCCCCCTGCAGAATGGCGCTGCATCAGGGTTAAAAGAGATATAGCCCTGGTCTTCCTTTCACCAGCAGGCAGACGAGGCCTGGCCCATGCAAAGTAGGAAATCATCTGCCATTACTGACGCTGCCCAGGTCCCGTGGTCACCAAGCCGCATAAACAAATCAAACAGGGGTCAGAAAACATGACAAGATGACTTCTACAGCGATTGCCTGCCGGATGAAAATATATGTGCATGTCATATTCCATTGCTCGGGGGGTGAAGAGGGACAGACTACAATGTGAAATTTGAATTCTGGGAACAGGGGCATGTTAAGATCAAAGCAGGGGGGAAAAAACATGTAAAAAAACAAAGATGACACCTCGAAAGGACGGGAGGCACTCGCAAGTATGTCTTGCGTCTCACGATGCCTGCATCTTTTCGGGGACGATGTCTCTTTCGCAGACAAAGTGTGTGTTGTGTGAGCGTGAGAGTAAAATGACAGACGGCGTGCCCTCATCTAGACACGTGCGGGAGAAGAAAAAAGAAGGGGGTGGGGTGGGGGGTGGGATCTGGTATGACAGTACGCCACTTCTTCTCTTTGGCATATCTTTCACCTCAGAGCACTGAAACTCCACATCACACACAGGAGTGGAAGGAAAGAGAGAGAGAGCTAGTCGGGCCAAGGCAGGGAGGGAGGGAGGAGACAGACAGTGAAGGAAAAGGGTCCTGAAAGGAGACATTACGGCGACAACTGACATGGAGATGACAATACAAAAGTGTAAAAAGAAAAAACGAAACGAGAGTCTAAAGACAACCAATTTCAACGTGATTGCGTAGTCGCATGTGTGAGTGTGTGCATGTGCATGTGTGTGTGTGTGTGTGTGTGCGTGTGTTGACGATTGATATGCGCAAAGAGGGAGGGAGAGAGGTGGGGGCCACGGGCGCGTTATTTTGAGTAAACGATTCCAAACCATTACTGGAGGCTGCTCTTTGACAGCAGCTTCCTCACAGGCTCCTTTGTATTTCCACAGCTGTTCAATCTCCACTTTTATTACAATGAAATCGAAGAGAGAGAGGGGGGGGGGGGTTGCGACACACACACACACACACACACACACACACACACACAAAAGCCTGAGATAGACAAGAGGGAGCAAGCGAGTGAGAGGCTCCATACACCGAGCGTTACTTTGGCGCCCGCCGCTGTGCTCAGTCGCGAGCAATGATGAGGCGGCGACAGCCATGGGACCGAATAAATTAGAACGCAGTCTCTGCCAATAATGAACCGGTAACAAGTGTGAGGCCCCAGGGCCGCGAGGGGGCCACTCCCCACGCCAGTCAGCACTTCTCCTCCACCTTTGTGGTCTTTATGCTGTGTTTGTTGAGTGTGTGTGTGTGTGGTGGGGTGGTGGCGAGATCGCTTTAAACTAAAGGCACCCACTCCACTGTATCTCGCATCAGGGGAGAGGAGTAGCGCCAGAATTGGTTCAATCAAGATGGTGATAAGATGAGGAAAGCTGCAGACTCGGCAGGAGGACTGAGGCTTAGCTTACTACTGCCCGTGGGGCTGGAAGGGAAAAGAGACAGCCATACCATCCGCATAGAGAGATTAGTTTGTGGGTGTGTGGGTGTGCGCTTGTGTGTATTGTAGGGGCACGGGGTCCTAATCACTGCACAAGCTTCAATGTACTCAAGCAAACAGAGAAAAAGCAGTGTGTGTGTGTGTGTGTGTGTGTGTGCGGGGGAGAGTGGTGCTCCAGGGAATGCTCGTCCAGTCAGAGGTCAAACCACATCTCTGGAGATCAATAAGGCTGCTTAATGTGTCTGGGGCCTAACGGGAGATCCACGGCAGCTATTTGCACACTTATAGTGCCTTCGGAAAGTATTCAGACCTCTTCACTTTTTCCATTACAGTCCTATTCTAAAATGGATCAAATCAATTTTTCTCTCTCATCAATCTACACACAATAGCCCACGATGATAGAAAACAGGCTGGCAAAAACGTGCAAATATTTTAAACAATAAAATAATCACATTTAAATAGGGATTTAGATAATTTACTCAGTACATTGTTAAAGCACATTTTGAGGTGATGACAGCCTTAAGTATTCTTGGTTAAGACAGCTGAATTTAAGGTTTTCATTAGATTATTCTGTTCAGATTTTCTCGTGCTCTGTCTGGTTGGACTAGGAGCATTGACGCATTGCTATTTTCAGGTCGTTCAGAGATGTTCAATTGGGGCTCAAGAATGGGCTCCTGCTGGGCCACTCAAGGACATTCACAGACTTGTCCCAAAGCAACAGACTTGTCCTGCATTGTCTTGGCTGTGTGATTGGGGTAGTTGTCCTGACGAAATGTGAACGTTCGGCCAAGACTGAGGTCCGGAGCGCTCTTGACCAAGTTTTCATCAAGGATCTCATCAAGGATCTCATCAAGGATGTACTTCATTCCCTCGATTATGATTAATCCCACCAGTTACTGCAAAGAGTTCTAATTTGGGATCCGTTCGGTTTTAACCCAGAAGGACACTAGCGATGCTTAAGAGCTATGGCCAATGACGTCACAGGTCACCCCATACAGATGCCACAGCCGAGAGGTTGCTGCGGCCAGAGCAGTTGAAGTCAGGGGCAATGTTGCCGTTGCTGGTAATGGAGGACCTTGCGGAGGGGTTTCTATCCAGGGTCTTCAGTCTCAGTCCAATGCAATCGGCCCACCACCTAGCCCACCTGGCAGGGTCACTTTGGCCGCCACCTGTTCCAGCAAGGTTCCAGTAAGGTTTGCAAGGACACACGCAATGGGGTCTAAGGCACGTACACGACAAAAAGAGTTCTGCACTGATGCTTACAATTTGGGGGGGTCTATGTTGGAGACCGCCTTGCCCGTATTCTTTTAAAAGCACAAGTGGTAGGCATCTTGGCCAGAGTGTCAGCTAGAGAATCGCCCAGCTATTCCAAAGGCGCCAATGTGCCCTCTACTGCTGATTGACGTGCTATTCAAGAGGATTTGCGAGGATATCATTGGACCGTTAGACTTCAGCGCATAGGGCTATTGGTTTGAACTAGCCATTATGAATATGCAACCTGGTATCCAGAAGCCTTGCTGTTGCACAGAATTTCCACAAAGAGCGCTGAACAGGCACTTTATGGTTCTTTATAGTGGAAATGTGAACAAAAAAACTTCATGTCATTGATACTGAATGAGCTTCACAGTTTTTGGGGGATTCTGACAATTAGAGCAAGCATTGATTGCCCCACCGAGTGTTTCAATAAAACATTGTAATTTTATACACAAAGATAATAATAATTGGAAAGAATTTGCAGATTCCACTGATCTTTGGTGTGAGGAGTACCCCAGGCTTCCACAAGGCTTCACCCCTGTCGAGTTATTATCTGGTTATTGTCCCCTGTCTGAACCAAGATATAGCACATTCATGTCCTTAAAGGTTGAACATCGAGGTCCCTGTCTAGCAGGTTATGGTGATAACAGAGGGAGTTTAGTTGGGATTGGAAATCCCAAATTCCAAATTTTGCATACTTTTCCTGTTAGACAGCAATCTCTCAACGAGCCAGCAAGCGTTGTCACCAGATTAAAACAGCAGTGTTTTTTTCTCCCCTGCCTGGGAGCACCAAGCTCATAGAACACCACAAAGACTCGGTGCCTGGCTAGATGGTGCTCGCGAGTAAAAAAACATTCTCGACTCCACGCGATTTGTACCAATTCACTGTACATCCTATTTGAGCGTCTGTAACCTTGCAGCACCTACTGGTTTGTGTGCTGCGTCATCGCGCTGCTTTTTCAGCCACCTACCTAGATGACGTTGTCTTCTACAGCAACACCTGGTCTAAGCAAATTGAGAGGGTAGTGGTCGTTTGAGGGGCGCAATGGAACCAGGATTTGTGAACAACCCAAAGAAGTGTGTGATTTCAAGGAGAGAGACACGGTTTCTGGAATACCACTTGGGGAATGGCGAGTTGCGGCCACAGATAAGAGAAAATCACGGCAGCCTTTGAACGCAACCCTAAAAGACAGCCCTTAGGTCTGGCTGGCTATTACCTACAATTTGTTATCGGCTTTTCAGAGAGGGCCCTTCCTCTGACTGATCTCACTCGTAAAAGTCCCTCAGATCCAGTCGAGTGGTCTGAGCAGTGTCAAGTGCTGTTTTCGAAACTAAAAGCTTTCCCAATTTTTATACCCCTTTCTCCCTACAGATGAATGTCTTGGACTAAGAACTGGAAGCAGTTCCAGGGAGATTCTGACTGTCCAGCACTGTAGCCGAGTTGATAGTTGTTGGATTGCAAGGCTCGATGGAGCATGGTGGAAGAGGAGTGCTTGGCCAATGAAGTTGGCAGTCAGCTCACTCTGCTACTTGTCCTCTACTCAGACCACGCACCCTCTAGTGGTTTGATCCACCAAATGAAGGTAGTGGGAGGGGGAGTCTGAGGCTGGAAATGGGGTTAGAGGGGAGTGGGGTGCTTAGAGGGATTCGATGGCATCTATCCAGTAAAATGGGGTACTGCAGGACCATGATGGGCAGAAATTCCTTTGACAGTTCACAGATTTGCAGTAGTTGGGTTCAATGCGACGATTAGCATCTGGAATGCTGAAACGCTCTGCTGTCCATGTGTGTGTTTGTTTTTTTTATGAACCAGTGAATCCTAGCATACACTACAATGTAACCAGATCTGTTCCAAGACACCTCACAAACACTCAAACAACTGAGCTCACCTACCCCTTCTAAATTGTCCTTAACTCGTTAAATCAGAGCTCTTCAAAAAATGTTTGCTATTCTCTTGCACACTTTAACAAGTTGGCATGTTTAGAAGAACCCATCTCTCCCTACAAATCAGCAACGAATTGTAAGAACTGGTAAAACAGCATGTTATAGTCAGTTGCGGTATTAAATATCTGAATGTGCAACCAAAGGGCATTTTATTGACAGTCCAAATAATGAAAGGGCATTATTCTGTAAGTCAGATGATATTTTATCCAACTATTGCAATGACATTGTTAATAAATGTACTTAAATGTACCCCCCCTACAATTAACATGAAGATAATCTGGCCCACATAAGGAAGTAGTTGAAGCACCCAATCATATGTTGTATGTATTTATAAGAGATGTACTACATCTTGTCATCGCCAGAACCATAGAATTTAAGGTTCTCACCTATGAGGGCCTCAAAGCAGTTAGCCATGGCGTGTCGCAGATCCGACTCTCTGCACAGGTCTGGTCCATGAGCATACAGCATGAAGCGGTCCAGCTCCAGTTTCTATCAAAGAGAAAGTTTAAGAAATCTCTAAATGACAAATTGCCTCTCGTTCGAATATTATTGAAACTATCATCATTTGTTTCGCACGTGCCACGCAGTTTTATGGGGAGTGATCTTAATCATACTAGAAGGGGGCAGTGCATAGAAACAAATGGGGGGAAGGGAGGCACAGAGGAACGAAGGGACGTTGAAAAGGAGTGATTCAGAATCTGGGTCCGCCGTCTAACACTGATAGATGCATCCATGTGTTGTCCAGCTGTGCAGCTCGGTAAGCCAGTGCAAGAGGGAGTGGGCAAACACACACCAACAACGCACACATGCACCACAGGCCTTCGCAGACAGAGCTTAATCGCATGAAAAATTATTGTGAAAAGTCCGAGTGGTGACCTTTATTCTGTGTAAATAAACAGACACATTTCTCACTGGAAAACTTGCACAGCAGGCCTACCCCAAAACTCACTAAGGAAAAAAGTTAGACACCATATGTTTCAATACTTTATGGCCAAAACCTGCAAAACAATAAATAATGAAGGAATATGGAGGCGTGCGGTAATTACTTGAATGTGATGCTTCAATAATTAGTAAATCATTAGAAAATCTATGTTCCAAATATATTCGATCAAACAAATCCAATCAACACCTGTTGTTAGCTTCACAAACATCAGGGCACAATTTAATTGGCAGGATGACACAGCAAAATGCCTCAATAGTGGCAGGCTCATTGTGCCAGTTAAATCTCCAATACACTACTGGTGGTCTCCCTACCGCTTGCACTCCCACAAAATTGAATCACAATACTAAACTAACTTACATGAAACCAGCTCGACTTTTAAGCCCTTCATTTGAAGTGGCAGCTTATGCCTGCATTCACCCAAGATATTTTTCAAGAGATAATTGTGAGTGTTCTTGAGCAGCCGGCTTATAAGGAGTTGGGAAAACAACTCGGCAGTGCCGTCCATTGTGTCATCACTCGCTCTCTGCGCGCGGCACATTGAAACAAGCCAAACGGAGACACAGCACTGATGCAGATGCAGGCAGCCGCATCTTTGTATTCAGAGGGGAGCGACATGAAAGATTAAAGTTTTTAATTGCTTTTCTCCACAACATGGGACGATTATCGTAGTGTTCTTTAAAGGCGTGCCAGTGAGGCTGGCACACTCGGCTCTGAATCCATGGCTGCCAGGGAGCGCAAAAGCGACAGGGAGAAACAGGCATTGGCAGAAGAGCTGGAGTGTGTTTAAGGAAGACCCCGGGCAGCCCCTGTGGATCCTACACACTGCTCAAGCTCTCCAAAATAACAACCTTTTAACTCCAATTATGAAGCAGAGCCGATGTGTACATAAGGAGGGGACGCTAGGTGAGACAGTGGTGCATCTCGTTTGTTGTACTACAGGCACCAAAGCATGTGGAGTGGGACCAGACTCACCTTGGCTAGCATTGCAAGGTGCTGGTTCTGAACGATAGCAGTTCTGTAGGTGGCCAGGCCTCCCTCTTCCAGGTTAGGGAAGAGATAGTATAGGTGGACACTGTGGGCACATCAACAACATCAAAACAAAGACCGGTCTAATCCAAGAGGGCCTCTGTTGGTTCAGTAGAGGCAGATGTGTTACAAACGACCAGCTTCCAGTTTCATTACAGACCACAATCTCTTCAACCAAAGCGTGTCAATTGATTTTATTTAAATTAGACCAAGGCTATTTCATTCAGCTATTTCAAATCAATGCCAATAGAGAAAAGCAGGTGGTATATTATCATGAAATTTATACAAGGTTTATTTGTCAGGGCATTAAGATCTTACTGCAATAACAAAACACTTAGAAATAATAAATAGCACTTCCCGTAATGAGATTTTTTTTTCTGGTCTCAGGACATTTCGAGTGTGATAACGGTAATTTTAGCCATGAAGAAAATAAAATATTTTCTATGATAAATTGAGTATTCTCTTTTCTTTTCTTTTTTTATTACAATAATGTATTATTTCATTTTCGAGGAATGCGTGGGTGTGAGAAATAAAAAAGTGATGCTGAAAAAATAGTGCAGGCATTGTATGAATAGGCTACAGATGTTTTGTCACATTTATACAATTTATATATTTTTCAAAGCAAAATATCTGTTTTTTGTTAACGGTTTCGAGCAGCTACTGTGAGTAATAGGTGAATTCTGGGTGAGCACTATTTCAAAATGTGTTTTTGGAAGAAATTTAAAATGTAAAGCAGTGAAGGAGAGAGAGGGACAGAGAAACATACAGAGCGAAGACCTTGGAGGATGGATCCCAATTCTTGCAATTGTATGGTGCAATAACCAAACATAACGAACAGCACCTCACATGGCCCTATTCAAAATCAAATGACCATGAAAATAATAAAACTTGGAAGGGATTTATGAATGACGTTGAGAAAATGTCCATTTCGGATGGATATGAGATGTAGGAACGGACTATTAGATGTACAGCTTTACAGAGAGAGAGAAGTGACATGGGAAAAGAGGGCTGAGGAGAGCAAGGGTTCTTAGCTGGACCCGGCGTACTAGTTAACTGGACAAGAGGGTGCTAAATTATTCAGAGTTGTAAGCATGACCGGAGCGAAGGCCAAGAGCGTCCCACAGGACGCCCTACATCAGAGAAGTAACGCGGGGCAAATAGGAAAGAAAGAGGCCCAAAAAGTCCAGACACCCAGCAGTCCAGATAACCATCTCCTTCCATATCTTCTTCCGCTCCACATAGAGAGCTGAGCTGAGGGTTGCTCCCATGTGCCCAGGCGTCAGTTTCCATTCAAATCCAATCCACTCTGCCAATTTGGTGCTACTGGCACCAGGGTGACTTGGCAGAGTGAACAAACGTCAGACCAGAAGGAAAAAAGGAAATGAAACTGTGACATGGCAAACGAGGAGATGTTGACCTCCCTGGATGTTTTCATTTGAAGTGAGTGGGAGGGAGGAGGGGGGCTTCCCCAAGCTCTAGCCTCCTGGTGAGCTATACGTCGGTATGCCGGAGCGTGCGTGCATGTATGTATGCACGTGTCTGTGTGTATGACGTGCCGTAGTTACTAATGAGCCTGGCCAGGCATCTCCACTCCATTTGGAGGCTGAGCAGGAGGATGTATCTGAGTATAATAATAGCCCCATATAATTAGCGCTGTGCCTAGCTAAGTGCTGGGCACCTGGGCACCACGGTCCACTCTCACCTGGGAGTCAATAATACACTCAGCTTTCCAGGCAGCTAATTGCGAGTTGTCATGGAGAATTTCAGGGCCTTTACAAATGATACGGTAGGGAAAAAAAAACATACACAAGAAGAAAAAAAACAGGGAAAAAACAATTACCCGTAAATTCCGACCCTGAACTATTATGGGGTGTGTGCAGGAGAGTAGCTGCGTTGGTGAGAAAGGAAGAGCGAAGGTGGGGCTGATGGTGTTGAAAGTCAGGTTTAATTAGTGGACACGAATGACAGGAACCCATGAGGTTGATCTCACCTTGTGAGAAACTCGACGACAGCATCACCCAGGAACTCCAGTCGCTCGTTGTGATTAATCCTGGAGGAGCGGGAGAGGGGGATGGAGGTAGTTAGAAAAGGCGGACCCAGGGGAGAAAGAAGGAGGGAAACAGAAGGAGGAGAGGAAAAGTGAGCAGAGGTGGGAATAGTTTTAAAAGAGGATTGAGAAGAGACGGGTGAATATAAGGTGAGAAGAAGGGAAGAGCAGAAGAATACAAAACAAACACACACATATATCCATACACAAAAACACACACGCATACATAGGTATACATATATACAGTTAATCTGTGAAGCATTCACACATCTTCACTTTGTCCACATTTTATGTTGTTATAGCCTAATTCCAAAATGGCAAAAACAAAGAATCTGAACATTCTGCACACAATACCGCATAATGACTGATTGTCATAATGAATGATTTTTTTGCAAATGTGTTAAAAATAAGACAAAAATATCACATGTAAATAACTTTTCACACCCTTTCCTCAATATTTAGTTGAAGCATCTTTGGCAGCAACTACACCCTAAAGTATTCTTGGGTATGATGCTACAAGCTTGGCAAACCTATTTTGTGGCAATTTCTACCATTCTTTTTTGTAGATTGTTTCAAGCTCCATCGGGTTGGATGGGGAGCGTCGATGCACAGCCATTTTCAGATCTCTCCAAAGATGTTCAATTGGGTTAAAGTCTGGGCTCTGGCTGGGTCACTCAAGGACATTCACAGACTTGTACCGAAGCCACTGTTATCTTGGAAGTGTGTTTAGGGTTGTTGTCCTGTTTGAAGGTGAACCATCGCCCTAGACTGAGGTCCAAAGTGCTTTGGAGCTGGTTTTCCTCAAGGATCTCACTGTAAATTGCTGCATTCATCTTTCACTTGATCCTGACTAGTCTCCTAGTTCATGCCAAAAGCGTCCACACAGCATGATGCTGCCACCACCACACTTCACTGTAGGGATGGTATTGGCCAGGTGATGAGCATTGTCTGGTTATCTCCAGACATGATGTTTGGCATTCAGGCCAAAGAGTTCAATCTTTGTCACATCAGACCAGATTATTTTGTTTGTTGTTGTCTGAGAGTCCTTTCCAGGGGAATTTTGGCAAACTCCAGACGAGCTGCCATTTGCCTTTTAACAAGCTGTGGCTTCCGTCTGGCCACTTCATACAGGCCTGATGGGTGGATTGTTGCGGGGATGGTTGTCCTTGTCCTTCTGGAAGGTTCTCCTCTCTTCAGAGGATCACTGGAGCTCTACCAAGGCGATTATTGGGTTCTTGGTCACCTCCCTCTCAGGCCCTACTCCGCCCAATCGCTCAGGCTACTCTAGGAAGAGCCCTGGTGGTGTCAAACTTCTTCCATGTACGAATGATGGAGGCCACTGTGCTCATTGGGACCTTCAAAGAAGTAGAACGTTTTCTGTACCCTTCCCCAGATTTGTGCATTAAGACAATCCTGTCTCGGAGGTCTACAGACAATTCCTTTGACTTCATGCTTGGTTTGTGCTCTGACATGCACTGTCAACTGTGGCACCTTATCTTGACAGGTGTCTCAATCATGTCCAATCAACAGACTTTACCACAGGCGGACTGTAGAAACATCTCAAGGATCAACATTGGAAACCGAAGTCACCTGAGCTCAATTTTGAGCTTCATGGCAAAGGCTGTGCATACTTATAAATTTTTCTTTCTTTCAAAAACCTCCCAAAACCTTTTCACATTGTCAGTATGGTGTATTGTGGGTAGAATGGGATAAAAATGTATGAATAACATAATGGAATAAGGCCGTAACATAACATTTGGAAAATGTGAAGCACTGTGAAAACTTTCTAAATACATACATATAAACCCACCCACCCCCTGCACAGACACACATAGCTGTTAAACTAACCAGCTATGCTTTGAAATAGAAACATAGATTGGCTAAGCATCTAGAACTGTCTAACTCAAATTTAACACATATTTGATTCATTTGTTAACTCACCTTTACTGCATCACATTCACATTCACTATTTGCAGCCTTTGCTCTCCCTCTTAACACCGATATTTGTCTCTGTGTTTAGTCTCATAGTACCACCGCAAATTTAAGTCCTTCATCACTGCTAAACTTTATTTTTAAACAAGGCATACGTGCTTTTCTGTCTGGTCAACAAACAAATATTCCCGCTTCCGCCTTAGTTGAAAAGAATCTCTTCCATTTAAATATTTATATTTTTGGGACATTTTGATTTGTGTTTTCAATTACATTAAATGTTACAGTCGCTTTGTGAACAGTAGGATACGAAAAAAGAAATGGCTGATGGGATTTGCAGTTTTTACAAGTACTTTCCTGTTGCTATGAGCAAAATATCATTATGATAAATCACCAGGGGCTGGATCAAAGCAATTTGGGGCCCTTATTCTGTGCTTGAATTTGACACCCCTGACCTAGAAACATGTCTGTAAATATAAATTTGATCTTCCTTGAGTTTCCCATTCAGAGATCATTTGCATGCCATGCAGCAAGCTTTAACAGAAGACAGAAGACAGAAAGTGGCCTGTGATTACCTGGAGGGAGAGGGGTCATCCTGGCCAAGGCGGGACATAATGTTTATTAAGGTGTTGATACCTGAAAGGTTAAATATAGGATCAACCTTACAGCCGCTGGTAAAACACTGAGCACTAAACGGCTAATTGTGCAGAGTAGAGGGGGTGGGTGTGTTGGGGGGGCTGCCCACCTTTCTTCCTCATGTACATGTGGTGGACCTTCCTGTCGCCATACTTGGGTTGGCGGATGCCACAGTTGGACAAGGAGTTACGGGCGTGGTCCGGATTCATGCCAAAGTTCAGGTGGTGGCTGGGGTGAGTCATTGCCAGCTATGGTAGAAAAAAAAGAAAGGGATAGGAAAGGGTAGAGTAGATAAGAAGAGCGATATCACGATGAGGTACAATTTGCTGGAATAATGGTGGAGCCGTTTCCAATCTTCCTGTCAGCACAACAGGAAGCAATGAAACAGCACACGGTCGAAACACAGCTTACTGATAACATTGACTTTGGTGATAACTAAAATACATTGAGGGATCAGACTCACAATATGAAAGGCAATTGTTTGCATAAAGAGCTTTAGTTGTGAAATTGTCTTGAAAATTCAAGTAGATGGTTGAAACCGAAGTTAATTCTATGCTTATTCTCGACACAACTGAAATATAAATCAACATTCAGTGAGGAAAGTAATTATCAACGACTGCAAAGCCATTACTCGAAAGATGTTGAGCTGTATTTGAACATTGAGAGAATTAGCGTGCCTGGAAAGGCTGTCTGGGTCGAACATCTTCAACTCACTAGGGGAATAGAGGAGAAACAGTATTCTGTAGCATATGTAAAGCCTTCATCAATCTTATATTAAAAAGAATGTTTCTCTCAGCAAAAATGTCAACTCATCTCTCGTCTCCGCTGGGCTTGCTTTCCCAAAAAATCTTGTCTCCTCAGCTAACTTCAAATCAATTTCAAGCTCCAATGAGATATATTTTTTGTATGTAAAATGTTAACAGAGAGGTTTCAATATTTATCGCCCCTCACGGAGCCTGCAGGCTTTGTAGCTTTGAATTAAAGACACATTCTATTTTCCTTCTATGGTTAAACGAAATAGCTTTTCTCCTTCAGAAATGATTTGACATGACACAGGCAGAAATCTAGCATTGCTCCATTCTCTTTTGACAAGAAACTTGCACTTGGATTCAACTTACTATGCTATGCTGTGCCTGCTCAGTGTTTGGTCAAATAAAATACCAAATGTACACATCATTGTCAATAAACACTCACGATCCTGCTGATAAAAAAACAACTTTGTTCTTCTTAAGCTGTAGTTTAAGAGTGGATTGGTGTTTCTGTAACTGTTACAGTCAATATTATGTTTGCACAAAGTATGGGATTTGGATTTACTGATCACCGCATCGTCTGTTGCTACACAGCCTTTGGCTAAACATCAGTAAACACGATCACTCAGACGAAAGACGTTCGCACAGCAAGAGGACATTACATCTAATTCCCCCCCACCCCCACCACCACCAGAAGCACATAAACCGCGTTCAAACACACACATGCACACGTATACACACACAGGATAATCCACGATGCAGCAGAGAGGAGTTGTACCTCTAAATTATTGAGGCCCTTCGGGCAGCCTCTCATTCTGTCAGCGTAGGCCGAAAAGCCTTGACAGGCAGGGTTGGTGGGCCGGATGGTGGTTAAGGGAAGACTCTTCTCGTATGGAACCAGAGGCTTCAAAAAGGTCAGCTCTCGACTGTCTAAGCCATACCGAGCAAGGACTTCATCCGGGAGAGAAAAACCTGCACGGTCCAAAAACACTGCAAGCCACTCCCAACTGCCAACGTTTCCAGAAGGGGAGCCACAGAGAGGGCCGAGGGAAGGCAGAGGTAAAGACCAGTCGGGATGCGGGTGCCTCAGTGGTGTGGCCATGGCAGCCCGGTCTTGGGAGCAGCGTTGTTACCACGTCCCAAAGGCGGCAAACAGCCGTCAGACCCGCTTAGATCACACAGCCACTGACGGAGGGCTTCACACGAGCTGAGCTGTTAACGCCTCGGCGCGTCGCCTTGCGCGGGGGGGGGGGGGGGGGGGGGGGGGGGGGGGGGGGGGGGGGGGGGGGGGGGGGGGGGGGGGGGGGGGGGGGGGGGGGGGGGGGGGGGGGGGGGGGGGGGGGGGGGGGGGGGGGGGG
>JAVQJS010079495.1:0-26441 GCA_036024795.1 Galaxias rostratus
ACAGGCAGAATGGGAATGGGATTTATATTTATGATTTACTGACCAACCCCCAGACAGAAAAAACACCCAAAACACCCAAAACAACCAAATGTTCAAAATAACTCAGTTTTGAGAAAAATACAGATGGAACCTTATAACTAAGCCCATTAACTGTTTCATACAATGATTTATATACAACAATGTGTACGTTCTACATTTTAAATATATTAAACCAGACATGCACAACAGTTTTGCACACAGTTTTATGTCGATTCCAGCACATTTGTATATGTTTGGATATACTGGATGATCAAATTACATTGGAAAGAAACAGACAAACCTTTCATCTTCAATTCTCCCATTCTACCATTTGCATCTACCAACAGAATATGTTTAAATAAATGAAATTAATTGCCATTGAAAAAAAAGCCCTTGAGCGATCAAGCACTTGTTGAGTCCAGTGGACACTGAACGTGTTAGTTCATCCCTCTTAAAACAATGAACACCCATCTTTTAAGTGTAAAGCCTCTCTGATGGAAATCAGAGGGTCATGATATCCCACAGACCCACCATGACCTCTTTCCCTTTCATGGGCTGATTTATGCTTTGTGCGAGATACACCTACACTGTCAAAAGCAGCCAGATTATCTTTCAACCAGAAAGGCCTAAGCAAAGTAAACATTTGTTTATTCAAACAGGTACTGATGTGTATAATAAATCTAGTTATATTAGTAACATTCTGTGCCTAACTCTGCTACAATAGAAGACGTACCATTTTCAATACTAATAGACTTCCAGAAGCATAGTTTTCACAATTCGCATGAAAGTCTACAAAAAAGACTGCTGTTGATGTTAATGCAATTTGTTGTGTAAATGTGCTTTTGAACAAAAGTGTTAATCATTATAAGTTCAAAGATCCTTTTGGGGAACATAGTGTCTTAGAGACCACTGTTTATCTGCTAGGCTGAATGGTGTTCCACATCATTCTCCTACAGAGAAAGTGATTGTTTTGCAAACAAGCTTTTCCTTTGCAGAAGTACCATCTTGGTAAAATACTGGTATCACACTTTATTATTCGGTTAACTTGTGTTTACTAGTTTGTTGTACAACAATATAGTATTTGATTTAAACCATTTCTGTGTCAGTGTCTTATTGTTTTCTATCTTGCTTATGTTCGTGAGTGTGTAAAGATTGGATCCACGACCTTGATCTTTTAGACAATCACTTTGACTTTAATGAAGCACAGATTTGTGGTGTCTGGAGATGATGCGTAGATGTATGATCTATGTAAACTCATATTTTATACCGTCATTGAGGTGCTCTGGAAAAAGTTGAAATTCCGTTTCTAAGAAGTCAAGTCGGTCAATTGATTATTTTCAATAATTTCCATCCCACACAAAAACTAAAAACCTACGTGTATATTAGTCACAGCTGTTTTAGAAAGGACCTGCCCAGTTTACCTACTAGTCTGCTTGATTTAAAGCAAATTAAGATCGTGACACATTTTATCCACGCTATATAGCTTTGTGCGTAGTACTTTGGTCACGAAGAAGCGACGGGATACGGGGACATTGGAGGGGTGGCTGCAAACCAGGTTAACAGTTTTGCGCACGCATCAAGTGACTTGTACTGAAAGGAAAGCATTCACACAGGTGTAGAGCTCTATCTGAAGTAACCGACCATTATAGGAGTACAAGAACATTTATGTTCACCGGCTCCTTCAGTATTTGTACTTGTAGCAAGCAGTAAAAAAACTACAATTTTCACTCGCTATCATATAAAGTGTCTGCTGACAAGTTTCGCACAACAGCTTGCTGCATCATGAAATTACTTTTTCCGCTTGTGATAGCATGTTTTGCTACCGCACAAGTTTTTTGTGAAGAAATTGGTCCTAAAGAAGAACTTGATTATTGGACAAGCAGTAATCAACTTCAGGTATGTATTCTAGTACCACAGTTAAGTTACCCGTGGTCTCGTTATTGCAGTATTTCAATTGATGTAATAACAAAATGTATATAATTTCGTTTCTTGAAAATCTTATCAAAGATTTTGTTTTACTCCCCATTTGCAGCAGTAAGTACTTAATAGTTTTTGGTTGTTGGGTTATGTTTTACGCGTCTTGCACGTGCGTAAATACGCATTATCCAAAGTTAAATTTTTCCTCACAATAAACAACAAACACACATGTTTAAAAAATATGTAAAGGGTCAATCTCATTGATTAGTTCTTTACATGCTAAATATAAATCAGATAGCCTAGGTTAAATATGTGTTAAATAATTGATTTGGAACGTTCAAAATTAGAGTGTTCAAATATCTATGCATAGAAAATAAATTGTACTTATAATGTGTGTAATTTCAAATGGTTGTTTTTGTTGTCTTTGCATTAAAACGAAAGTGTGTAGCAGAAGGTTTACATAATATGCTGGGGTGATAAAAATCAGTTCCGTGCTATCCTCATTTACATGTAACGCACGTTCTGAATTTGACATTGCGGGTTGGGCGCCTGCCAAATAGCTAAGTGTTTCTTAGGGCTTTCTTCATAACAGACCGGTCTTCCCTGATACATTATTATTTCCTTATCATGAGCGGCGCACTCAAACTCTTTAACTAATAAGTGACTGTTTGTTAATGTGTGCATCCTAATGTACACTTGTTTTCCAATGGGAATCTGACTTAAAGTAAAACCATCACAGATACAAATCTAATGGTGTATTTTTAACCACGAGACAGTTTCCGCAAATGTCAGTTGGCTGCCTTTAATTTGTGCGTTGCTGCCAATTAATCTCTCAAGAAAAGCTTACAAAGAATGTATTTCTCCTTCAGGACGAGTGGCTTTCATCTGATCCATTCAGAGAAATACTACGGAGAATGACAAGAAAGCCTCGGCCACATCAATTCATTGGCCTCATGGGAAAGCGCTCCTCGGGTAAAAAGCATTACAGGCCATCTGAGAGCATCCCAATGATCTCCTCTACTCTCACTCTAGACATATGGTCACTTAAGACTACGCCAACCAATCTGATGTCAGAATGAAATTGTTTCCAAATGTGCGCAGTTGAGAACTTTTTGCACTCGTTCTGAGCAATGCCGAACTTCATTTCCTGACGTATTATTTTCTGCTTGTTCTTTTAACAGCAAATGCACAAATAACCCGCAAACGTAAGTATTGATTACTAAATATATTTTCTTGATTCATCATCTGCATGTGAACTCGCCTACAAATAGGCTAGGGGCTAGTTTTAGATATAATGGTTTAGAGGGAGGGTTGTTAGTGAGACAAATAATTATGACTTGGTCCTATCTGTATCTGGACAGCTGTCTCGCCCATGAATCTGGTGAAACTTTTTCATGTTGACAAGTAAGGGCACTGCGGGGTTTTCACGTTGCAAGGGGTTCTATGGGTGGAAATTGGTTCGAACCAGCTGGTCAAATACACTATTAAAATAAATAATGAAAATTCTATTTAGCAGACCGAAAAGTGGCCATTATTCAATAATGATATTTGCATTGCTACAAGGGTGACTGCCAGTGGTGAACATAAAAGACAAAGTCTTCACATGTTTTAATTAAATCGTCACCCACACAGCTATAAGCGTTTTTAGAGGGATTTAAAACAAATACTTGTCACTGAAAACCACCTTGTCATATCGGCGTTTGTCAGTGTGAGGTATGGAAGGAAATGCATGAGTGCATGGGTCTGAACAAAAGATGTGGGGGAGAAGAATTAGACATGAATGTAAATTACTCATCATAAGAACAGAGTAAAACTGCTGGGATCAATACCTCAAGGACAGTTTGAAATTGAACAGTGAAACATCATAACGGGAAGATATATCCCCCTCCCCAAGTAAACTGTTTTTACTAAATTATGAAACACGGCTACCCCTTACATGGGAAAAAAAATCGGGAAGGGTCCTGTTAAAACCAAGGACTATCCCTTAATATAATTCTACAATAATGTGGAGGTCATTTATGTGAATTGACAGTTTTTAACAGATTTAACAGTTTACCCTTAATCAACTTAATCTTAGGGTGTAGATATTGTAATCGCACATATTTCAGGGAATACCATTAAAGTTGTAAAAAGCCTTTCCCACGTCCCCCATGCTCATTGGGCCTTCATATTACGTTTCTATATTGCCCGGGCGCCAGTTAGTCGGTGACATCACCACCACCATGACGTTCTGCACACGTGTAGTATACACTCGTACTCTCCCAGAAGTGTGTCCATCAAAAGCGTAATGGTTGTCACTTAGTGGGGGGCCAAGGACACACTGCCCTTCCGCTCGTGCAACTCTATCCACTGCAGGCCATTTGTCTGGCCCCCTGCTCTGTGTTCTCCATTCATGTCGCACACTTCTGTTTTCCAGGGCATAAAATAAACTCCTTTGTTGGACTGATGGGCAAAAGGAGCCAAGAGGAACCAGGTACTGTATACGCTCTCTCTCTCTTTCAGCCTACAATCTTTGGCCACATGACATAAAATAAGGCCTAGTTGGTAACACCACTCTTTGACATTTCCCTTTGTGTAACACCAATCTGCGGTACAACAGGCTAGTAGGGTAACTGACTGCAGCGAGGCTAGTAGTGAAGAAATTGATAGTGAGTGTACAGTGGCTGCTTAAGGGTAATTCTTTTGATGTGCACACTTCCTCCCTGATGCAGAATCATATGAGTGGAGCACAGCACAGAACTCGGACCATCGCCGCTAATCTGTCTGCTTCTTATCCAGTCCTATTCCATGGGAGTTGAGGGGCAGCCTAATGATGGTTTTGTTTTTTTCCCTTCTCCGAACCTATAGTTGAAAGTCTACTTACATTTTGGTTTTCACATTGTAGTGATGTAGCAGTAATGTGTCAATTCCATTTATCGTGGGAGAAGGGCGGTGCAATGAGACAATAATAGACCGTCCACGCATAGTCACATTTTAATGTCTATCACCCGTATTAGACTTGTTTGGAATGTACCAGAGAAACTATTGTTGTTGTGGACCATTTAAGCAAAGCTCTACCCCAGGGTATGTAGAATATTGCACTGCCAATCTCACTGTATAGTGCCTCATAACTGTTAAACCACAACCGATTGTGTTGTAAATATACACAACCTCTGATACTAACACAAGGCCATGTTTAATTTCAAGTTACTTTTTAATTCTGCTGTTTAAAGCCAAGCCCTATTGTGTGATCTGACTAAATAATTGTGTGTAATAGTGGCTCAATATACATTAAAACTATTTTCTTTATTGGTGGAACTTCAATTTCTTATTTTCACCCATGTTTTTGGTATAGCAAAGGATACCATAATTTAGTTGTTGGCAGTTTCTCTCTGTATCTATTTATGACATGAGTGCACTCTACTTGTAGTACAATGGAAGCACACCCTGTCTCAAACATGAGCCTATCAGTATCAGTCCTTAGATTACACAAATAAGCCAATATTTTCAATATCCTAACAAAATTACCAAAAACTTAACTCATATATAGTCATGGTTTGGCAATTAACAAACAAGAAGCAGAAACTTGAACACAACATTCAGCATGACATTGATTGTTTACTCTGGGTTTATTTCACACAATTAGTTTCAATTGTCTCAATCTCGCACCATACAATGATTCCCACGCCACTCTACAACAATGTCCTGATTTCATTCCTCTTAAAATGTGCTGTTTCAAGCAACTGGCCTTGCCGTTCAAAAATCCATTTGCACACTAATCAAACGTCCACTTGCATACCTACATGACAGCTCACATGACAGCGACAATAAAGTATACATTGCATAAGGTACCAGCTGTGTGACAAAGAACAATGCAAAAATATTGTACTACATGAATCAAGTAATTCAATGAATGTCGTTTAAGGATGTGATTTGATAAGAGACGATTCATCTGCACATTTTATGAAAATAAGTGAATATACACGATTTTTACAACACAACAAAGCTGAAATGATGGCAAAAACACTTCAAATATTTCTGTAAAATGGCAGTATTGTGCCATATGAACAAGAACAATGCAATTGAGAAAGGTCCCCAGAAAACTAGTCAGCTTTGTGACGTGTTCCTAAACTACAGAATATGTTTGCATCAGTTCCTATAATGCAAGGGAGAAGCTTGCCCAGGATGTTTATGACAGTGTGGGCAATGAGGCCATTATTGGAAATAAAGCACTAGTGTGCGTGTGTGTGCCATCAGCAGAGCATTTGAATAGAGCCATGTGTTTCATCTTCTACGCCAGCTCAAATCTAATGACTTGTAAAATAATAAAAATAATCCCAAATGTTATGAATGATTACAAATATTACTGTACTTTAATATCACATAATATTATAACTAGAATGTAATAAAGCATACTAACCATTGATTTGGTGTGCTATTGAATGTGTGTAGATTCTGCTCTTTCACAAATGTTTTCTTACTAGTGATTTGTTCTCGTGTATGTCAGAATGTTTGTGAAAACTGCTTAAGTGCATATTACAAAGATACTTCTTCTGAAGAACGGTTGGAGAATGAGGCGCAATGTGTGGCACACATGCTCTAAGCAGCCGTCCAACCAGCTTGGACCATTTTCCAAAAAGATCCTTCCATCAGAACCTATGTCACAGCATTCCCTTAATGCCACGTTTATAACCAAAGACTAACATTTGTTTTGCAGCCCTGCAGCAGCTGACATTCGTTATCATCAGTCATATGAGTAATACTGTTTATATGAATTAATGAAATACCCCTTCGTTAACTTTAATGCCACTGGTGATTGACAGCTGACCTGAATTACCAACACCAACACAGAGTCCAGAGGACCACTACTCTTTATCAGGCTTGTAGATGGACAGGGTTCTGGCCGAGGGGTCGGTGGCGTCGATCCAACGGGGCATCCAGTAGTGGGAGAGCCACTCAGCCCGGCCCGGGTAGTGCTTCTCAAACACCTGTCTGAAGTAGTAGGCCTCTTTGCTCCTGGGAGTCAGATGGGGGAACGTCTTGTTGGCCTTGTCTAGCTGGGAGTCATTGACCTACGGGGAAAACAAGGAGGGAAAAACAAATCAGAGGGATCTGTAAAGGAGAATGTGCTTGGCTTGAATGGTGTGTGTGGGTCCATACCTCAGACTCCAGGTGGTCTTGCAGGCTACTGTACCAGGACTTCTTGATGGATGTGAGGCCGTCACTGAAGGCCTCTTTGCGCCTCCAGAGGATATCATCTGGGATCAGGTTGAGCCCTTTGAAGGCGTCCCTCAGCAAGTGTTTCTCCACCCCATTCTGGTTTCCAGAAAACAGCATTCAGAACCCACAACACAGTCTCTTTACAGGACCACATCACATTCCAACCTTTAGAGACCCCATTTCACAGCAAAGCACCCAACTACAACTAGGACTTTTATTGTTAACACATTTTTTTCTCTTGCTACAAAAAGTTACTGTATTTTAGAGCCGAGTTTAGATGAGGTAGGTACTACCTCCAACTTATTCTTTTGTACCACACCCAGAGAAAGGGAAAGGTGCATCATAATCAAAGCAGAGGCTTGAATCTCTAAAAAGAAATTTGCTGTACTTGTTTTGCTTGTCTGCAATAGAATTGTGAAGCAATAGGAATTGGCACTTGAATCTGTCATGTAAAAAGGCCTGGAGAGGAGTGTCTCCTTTCAGTCCAACTCAAGGTGAAATAACAATTACAACGTGGCGCAAAGAAGCCCTTCACGCACCGCGGAGAGGGTCCTAGAAAAAGCTCAGCAGGACATTCTTTTTTTCATCTATGCTTACAAAACTCACTTGCAAATACAGCCTCAAGAGTCCTTGAATTGAAATACCAACCGAATAGTGCTGTGGACACTAACCTTTGGAGTCCTCATGTCCTCAGGCAGGGAGAGGTAGTATGCTGTGAACCTGTGGTCCAGGAAAGGCACCCTGAGTTCCAGACTACAGGTGGAAAGGTTGGAGGAAATGATTGGAATAATTGTATAATAATAATAATTTCATTGGTCACCACAACGATGAAACCAATAGAACATTACGCTGAATAAAAGGCTGACCCCATCCATCCTACCCATGTGCAGCAGTGGTACGATCCGCACGGAGTACGTCAAACAGGTAGAGCTCCTTCATAAGACGCACACTGTCCTCTGCAGCGGCCTTGGGGGAGGGAGCCTAGACCAGAGACCAGAAAGAACCATCAACACCAATGAGTCGGGTCGCCCCTGGCCTATGGCCATCGCGAGGGGTTGCCAAGTGTAAGATATGCCATGTGCATGCTCTAGACGGGTCTTACCTTGTGGAAGTAGATATATCCCTGGGTGAGCTCATCTGAGCCCTCCCCAGAGAAGATGACAACGCTGTCTGTCTTCTCGCGGATGTACTTGGACACCAGGTACATACCTACATACAAAGACACACACAAATAAGAACTGAGTCAGTCAAGGAAAGGAGCAAAAGTTTGACACAAGAATGATGCAAGCTGAGGGTCCTCCTTATAGCCGGAAGGACCAGGCTGATTGCTTTGAGTGAGGTAGTGGTGCCATCTACATGCCAATTTAAGAAGTGCAGCTGTGTGTCTACACGTCTTTGAGAATGAGTTCTAAATTGACTCTAGTCCAAACCTGGCTGTTTCGGAAACACTTGGAATTTTTTGCGGTCAAACATTACTGGCTACTGTGTCCCTTCGCTTGCCACAGGTGCACTGGTTGCCTCTATTAACAAAGCTGAAGATCACCTGACAACACCCTTCTATTAAGGTTTTAAAATAGTGGTAAATTAGGAAAAGTTGACATTTACATTTGCTTGACAATCAAACTCATCTCACCGACAGAGGCGCGAATAGTCGTGATGTCATACGTCTCCAGGTGGAGGATGACGTCCTCCACAGCTTGGATTCCTTCTTCCGCCGTGAAGTTCACTTCATGGTGCTCGCTGCCAATGTGAGCTGCCACCTGTCAACGACAACAATGATCCCCAAACCTGCTATTTTAAAGCCTGCTTCTTTTCATGTGTTGATGCACACTTGTTCCTGTGTGAACGCCCACCGTTAATTGACAGTAGTGAGAGAAAAGATGTACCTTTCGAGCGGCCAAGATGTCTGGGCTGTCCTCCGCCCCAATTGCATAAGTCTGGATAGGATACTTCAGTTTCTCCTCTTTAGCAAGCTTCACCAGGGTGGCCGCCACCAGGCTGGAGTCCAGACCACCTGGAACATAACATTCATAAGCAATTCCTCCTTCGGTGACGACAGCTAGTGAAACATGATGGAAGCCAAGACCAACTGGTACCTGATAAGAGACAGCCAATTCTCCTGTGGGACATGAGGCGTTTCCTTACGGCGTTCTCAAACAGGGCTCGGATATTGCCTTTTACCTTCTCCTCTTCAAAACCTAATAAAGTACATATAGGATCTCAATGAGCCCTTAGAACCACTTAAACAATTTGTTAGCCCCAAAAAATAAACCACATTAAGGAAGACCTCAAAGCATCACTATTAAATAAGCAGTTCCCCATGTTCATAATGGAAGGGTGCGGTAACAGCCATTCACACAGTACGATGCTGTGGTCAGGCTACTGGAGTACCCGAGGGAAGGTCCTCCACACTGTCGTAAATTGCATGACCGGGCTCCTTTGTGCAACAGTGAAACTGATCCATTTGCACGGACTCCACTTTCCCATCCAGCTTCAAGTTGAAGGCCTCAAAGTGGCCCGGGGGAAAAGGAGTTATTTTGGCAGGGGAGGACATTGAGTGTGTGATGTTGGTAAGCCCTGGGAAACAAGCAAAGATCGAGGGAGAATTTAGAGCTTAGGAGTATACAAAGAGTACAGTTTTTGTGCTTAAATCAAGTGAAAGAATCGGACACTCGGAAGGATAATAAAATACCGCATTACCCTTTGCCTCAGAGCAGACTGCCAGAAATCCATCGTCTGTCAAGAGCCTGAACAAAGGCCGCACACCATAAGTATCCCTCCCAAGGAATACCTTCCTGTTAGCCGTGTCTAGCAGAACAAAGGCGAACACACCATCCAGGAGAGTTGCCATTTTCTGGATGCCAAAGCGGTCATAGAGATGTAGCAGAATCTCACCGTCTACTTTGGTCTGATGGTCAAACTCAAACTGCTTTTTTAGCTTGGAGGTGATCAAAAGAATGTTGTTACAAATTAGTTGATGACTTTACTTTCCAATCAGTGCAATTTTAATTATAGCATTAGAGAAGACCTTAATTAGGTTTGAATCAATGACAATTTGTTTAAAGAGAGCACAGCTGCATAAGCCCACAGTAAGTGGTACTAGCACCTACCGAAAGGTGGTTGTAGATTTCTCCATTGTAGCACAGCCAAAGAAAGGGGAACTTTTTGACGCGCAAGGGCTGCATGCCAAAAAGCTGGTCCACAATGGCCAGACGGTGAAAGCCAAAGCAACAGTTGGTAAACCCATTCACATTCTCGAATCGAAATGCATCTGGTCCTCTGTGGGCAATTTTCATAGCACTTGTGCATTGAACTGACAAGCACTCGTCACTGCCGAATAAAGCCCATATACCACACATCTTGACAACTGGAAAAAGGCATATACAGTATTAAATTCAGACAGGAAAGCGGGTCACGGCAACAATGTCACACGTAGCAAAATCTTTGAATATCTATTGGGGGTCAAGATTGCGTCATGCTATCCTAATGTAATTGTAATTGTACTTTGTATAATAAGGTTTAAGAAATAACGATTTAATAAAAATAACGAAGGCAATCAATGACACATGATACCAAAAGATTAGTAAGATCGCAGTTTAAAATGATGAAATAGTGAACCCTGCTGCCAACTCAACGTGCAATGCACGTGGAGTCTACTGTAACCGATTACTGTAACATTGCGACATCTAGCTATTTCCGGTATTCATATAAATAAAGCTGGTTAACGCACGTAGTTGAATGTCATCTAATGTCACACTGAAACAGAATTTGGGAATAAGCCGTTACCTTAATCGATGGATTAACTATTCAGATGGTGAAACGATGCATTTGTGGAGCTACTACCACTGATGAGAGCACTTTCTTCAGGGGCGTGTCTTGGAAGCTTAGTTCTGTTGCATCAGCCAATAACTGAATAGAGAACGCCACAGACCTAAAGCTGCAGATATTGTTAAACCTGCATGGAAGTTATGATTATATAATTGTAACGACAACCCTTTGAATAACGTAGATGTATACACAACAATAGGATGTGTTTCTGTGTACACTATAATACGTTTGTGGAAACTGATAAAAACATTTACAACAAGTGTGTCAGCCAAAGGTGGTATTTATTGAAGTTGCGTGTTACAAAATCGGACAGGTTGAAGAATGTTTGGAGTGTTGAGTAACAGTCTCAGGAATTAAAGTGAATACATTTGGCGAAAAATGCATGCAAAAAGCATTGTTTGTTGCATTTATATTCGAGTAAATCTTTACATTCTCATCCACGAGATAATGACAATGGACAGCCTGCCATAACATATTTACACACCTTTTCCATATAGTTGGAGAAAAAAAGTGATTCATCTCGTTTACCACAAAATGCAGCAACTATTTAAAACAACAACATTGACAAAACTATTGTTATGAAAACAATAGCATGTCTGATGTAAAAAAAAAAAAAAAAAAAAAAAATACGTGTATGTTTCTCCAACCCTCATGATAAAATTATAGCTTGGCTATGACCAACTGTAAATTGTAAACAGAGGCCTTGCTTATCTAGTCTGCAGTGTTCAGTGCTATCATGCAATGTCCGCAATGCTTTTAACTGGGGCATTAATACTGGACATTTTGTTTTAAAGCATTACCAATCAAACCATTACACACCAGGTAGAATATTGACACAAGATTGATACATAAAACATCATTTTCTTAACAAATAATGCAGTCAGCAGAATATGTGGTAATAAACAAAATAAATCTTAAAAATCAACAGGCTTAACTCAAATACATAGAAAGATCATCACGTTTGGAAATATTTTAAAATATAGCCCTTATGAAGCCATACCCGAAACACAATCTCTAAAATACTGTATGGAAAGGTCTCTGAAAGTATGGCTTTATTTAGAATTCTCTCACATCCACAATATTGGTGTCCATAACTAATCGTTGTCTAAAAATCCACCTGTAAAATCTTTCATTTATTTTGCTCTTTATTGCACTTAGTAATTTTAAGTGTCCTCGATACTGACAGTCCATAAGAGCAGCCCTAGGGTGCGTCTTACTCAGAGCCCACGCTTACACAGGCCTGTAGCAGGAGTCTGGCTGCCACATGCGGAGGTCCACCAGAATCTGGTTGAGTTTCTGCATCCACAAATTCCTCTCGTCCTTGGTGTCGGCACTTAACCAGTTTCTGGACAAGGAAAGAAGACGTCAGGTAAAAGGAGACAGCACACACCTAATATGGGTCCAGGAGTTGCACAACTTGTTTAGCACACAAAGCAAGAAAGCTTAAAATCCTAACCAGTCGGCCGGGTACATACTTGGTGACACACATGGTGTTCTGGCACTGGCTGACCAGGGTCTCCCTGTCGTCCTCTCTCTGGGGTCGGACCGTGATGAGCTCAAAGGTGTGCGGCCTGGCACAGAACTCCCGGTTGGCTGGCTCCACCTTGTGGCTGGTGCAGTTGGCCAGGTTCACACGGCCCATTGGGTTCTTAGGGGGACATAGAAAAGGTCCATTACAGAGGAGCGCTCCAAAGAAAAATCAACTGTTGACCCACCGAAAGACATGTTCTCTCTTTACCTTGCGTTTCTCATCATCCGGGTAGGTCCAGTAGGAGATGCAGTATCCTGAGAGGACACACCATCTCCTATGCCAGGCCCCAAAACCACTGACGTCTTCAAACATAGTCTGGGAAATGACAAGGAGGTTAGCACGGAAGTTGAAGGTAACGGGTATCATTTGATGTGAGAACAGCCAGGCTAGCATGTCAGTTGCTACTATGAGTGTGGCGATGCGTACTGACCAGGAAGCCCTTCTCTTCCACCCTGCAGCCCACCTCACATTGCAGCTTGAGGTGGATGTTCCCCTCTAGAGGACACAGGAAAGGCACCTGAAACAAAAAAAAACATGCTCTAGTTAACAGTAGCGATTGCGTAGCCAGAAGCACCACTCTGTAAAGATGCCCCACCAAGGTAGGTAGGTTCGTAATGACAAGAACAGGGTTAGTGTTAATCAAATGCAGGCTGTAAATCTGGATCGCTTTTAGAGGGAATGTCCAATTGGAAGAATGGCATTGGATGACTGAAAGGCAAAACATTGGTCTGGAACCCAATACTAATGCAAGTGAAAAAATAATAATAATAGAAAAAGATCCATCAAGCACAAGAGTTTTGGAGGCTGCTTAAGATTAGAATGTTAGCAACAAAATAGAATAAGACAAGACCAAATACAGTGTCACGCAAAAACATTCTGTACTGCCCTTCCCCACACAAAGAATGAGTGTAAACTAGCCCTAGGGCAAGTAGCAACCTTTTGAAACATTCCACTGAGAAGCGCCATTTCACTGCCTTCATATTTGATCTAAAAGAGAGAGACGAGTGTGTGAGTGAACGGCAGAGTGCGAACAAAGGGTTCACCGAGAGACAAAGACGGCACACAGCAGTAGGACAGTGGCATTACAGCCCTGGCTAAAGCAAACTGTCAACTCCACAACATTTAGTAAGCAGTGTGTGTGTGTGTGTGTGGGTGGGTGTGTGTAATAACATCAAATAAAGTACGGTTGATACGGAAGGTGACCTCAGGAGATTCTAAATTCAATAGAAACGTTTAGAAGGGTGAATGGGACTATCAGGCCTTCAGTTACCTTCTCCAGGGGAAATTTGCTTTTTCCTATAGATGAGAGGGTTAGCTTGTGTGATCCAACGAGGACAAAGTTACTGGTACGAACAGCGTTTGGGCCCCCTGGACTAGCCATGACTGCAAATGGTAGTAGGGCGATGACAAGTAGAACTTGATTAGGAGTGAACATTTACATACATAAACTTTGTATGATAGATGAATTAGCTGACCTAATGTATTCATGCATGCACTAAACCAGAATAGTTTGGAGTTCATACCTGGAGTTTGGCTACTCTTCTGCAAAATTATACACAACACCATAAAAAATAATTAGAATCCATTTAGATACATTAGACAAATTCCCTTTAAAGTTGCAGTCTTAAATATATTTTTGCAATTTTGAGGAAGAATTGTGAGAGAAGCTTACAGTGATGGCAAGGAATCTCTTTGGCGTGATGGCCTAGAAATATAACAAATGAAAAAGATCAGAATCTGTTTAGCCTTCAGAACTCAGAGAATTAACTGTGAACAAAGGAGTCTATCAACCACCTCTGGCTTCACCCTGTGAGGGGACCATGCGCTGTCAGGATATAGTGGTGCTCCATACAAAGACACCAAGTGAAGGGTTTGAAATAGAAACAGGCCATACTGCCATGCACAACTCATGGAACAAATGTCCATGCTTCCGGATAATCTGAACACACACACCACCTCATCTCAAACAGGTATCAACGAAAGATTGCCTATTTCCTCATCACGGTAAGAAAAGAAAGGTGGGACAATACCTTGGACTTGTTGGGCTTCTTTCTCTTCTCTGTGGACAGTTCCCGCTTCTGCACCTGAGCAAGTCATTCATCATCAGATTTAGCAAAACAAATATTTATATACATATGATCATCAAAACAGACATTTCAAAACACTCACCAGAGAATAGATTTCAATATCGATTTCAAAGTCATTGGATACGTCGGACCTTGTGGTAAAAAAAAGGCAGGAGACATTGAGTTCATTATGGTACATGTCTCCTCTCCTATTTGATGCCTGCACAAGCCTGTCATAAGATACATGACCGCACAATGACGGTGACTCACATGGTGAACTTGGTGCTGAAGTTCAGGGCGTCTCCACTGAGGGCATTGCGTGTGCTGGTCAGCGGGGTAGCCACGGTGTTCTCAGCGCCCGCGCGGATCATCAGGAAAAAGTAATGGTTGGCGGACTCTGCAACCACAAAGAGAGGAACGTTACTTTCAATCCGAGCCTCAGAGGGGGCAGGGTTTAGGGCCGACCGCAGGTGCATACGGTTCACATGGTCTTTAGAAAGTGGCGCTCCCACCTGGCTTGCTGGCGGTGGAGCAGACAAAGTCGGCCTTGAGAGGCAGCCGCAGCTCCAGCAGGGAGATGGAGCCTTTGGAGGCTGAGAGGCCCATGTCCTCCTGGGCTTTAGAGGCACCTGCAGGGGTCTTCCTCTGGCCACTGGGGCCCTCCCCCTTCATACGGTCCAGCTCTGCTTTCAGCGCCAACCTTCTTTCCGCTAGAGCAATATGGAACCAGAATTTAGTCAGTGAAAAAGTTGTACTTCCTAAGGATAGATAAGTCACCACAACCAGTCTTCAGACAACTTCAGGGAATAACCATGAAACTGTCCGGGATACATTCCAAAGCAGTGTACTGTACTACAGTGTGTGTGACTCCATACTTGCAATGAGCAGCAGCCTCTCTGCCTCTGCCTCCACCTGGGACCCTTTGCCATGCTCCTCGTCAGTGCAGCAGTTCAGGGCCTGGCTGGCCTGGTGGATCACTGTCTGCTGCAGGTTGATCTCATTGGTCAGCACCTGCGTCGGCAAAACATACTCTGTAAGTGCAGCCATTTTGTGACAACCCGTGAGCTGAATAGAGACGCTATGTAAAATTGCTGCGGGTCTCATAAACCCTGGAATGGCAACTATAATTAAGCCTGAATAAATAGCACATTCTAAGCCCGAGTATTTACAATGAACAGACAGACCGTTCCCTAGTCTGTCTGCAGAGTGGACGAACCTTCATCCTCTGCTTGATGCCGGTGTGGCTGGACCCTCTGGGCTCCTCGGCCCGACGACCCAGCACCTCCTCCTTCCTCACGATCACCTGCTTCACCTGGGGCCTCTCAGTCTCCTTCACCCTGATGGAGCGGTACGCGTCGATGCTGCAAATGGGACAGGTGCGTATAGGTGGGTGACGGATTGCCACATGGAGCTAACACATGACGGGCATGGGCAAGGGGGGGGTCCCTATCCCTACCTGTAAGGGAGGTTGTCGTCAGAGGCCTCCACGCTATCAGAGGACCCGTCGCGGAGCATGCGGGCCCTCTGGAACTTGCAGGGCCTGGACACGCCCTCAGGGGTCCTGCTGCTCTCACAGAACGAGCCGGCTGGGGTGGAAGTCTGGAGCGGGAGGTGCAAAAGACATACGCTCGGTTAACAAGGGTAACAGCCTGTCAAAAGCTGGTGGCGTGGATTCTTGTTCGCACAGGGTACCCACAATCATCCCCCTCTCGGGGCTGCGAACCACGGCCGCCACGGTCTCGGACAGCGGAGTCAGCAGGGACATGGAGGAGATGTTGAGGGCGTCTTCCTCCTCGCCGTCCTCCTCGCTCTGCTCCAGGACCCCGTCGAACAGCTCGTTGATGACGTTGGAGTTGATGCTGTGGTCGACGTTCATCTCAATTTCCCGCACCACCACCACCTCCTCTTCCTCCTCCTCCTCCTGGGCATCCTCTGAGGTGTCCTCCACGGAGCTCTTCTCAACGGAGAACTCCACGCGTTTCAGAGGGCTAGAGGTGGAGACTGGAGGGGTGTCCGTCAGGACATGTCCTACAAACAATTGTAACAATTAACATAGGTCTGTATTTATGTAACACTTTTGTTGCATAATGGAGGAGTTCTGGCACTGGAAACTGGAGATGTTATATTGGATATTAATTGCATTGGCAGTACCTCCAGAGGTGGCACTGGGTGTAGCACTGAAGCTTTCAGCAGAGGGTGCACTTAAATCCTCATCGGACAGAGCTTCAAGAACCTTTGGCACCTCAGGTATCTGCTGAGAAACAACAATTTTCAGACAGAGAAAGCGTCGCCACATTAAAAAAAGATCTCATTTTAAAAACACAGCAATAGCATTTAAAACATGTCAACTGACCGAAGAAGCTACTATTTTTGTCTTTGGGTCGGCCTCGTCATCTTTGTTCTTCCACATGTTGCCCTTCTGGAAGCGGTTACGAATCTGAGCCAGCTCGGACTCACGCTCCTGCAACAAAGACAAGTCGGGTGGAATGTAAGACTATTACATTCAACCAGAAGACCACCATCATCACATGCTATATGATCAAAGGAAAAAAGCAGAACCATTTTCTGTTTCTGGGTGAGATCAGCTGTGGCAGTATTGGCGGCCTGTGCTGCCCGGAGCCTCTCCTGGACCAGCTTAGTGCCGGGGGTGACGGTAGGGGTGACGGTGGCAGCCTTAGCTTGGCCTGCTGCAGGGGAGCTGTGGTGAGAGCGCTCCTGACAACGCTCCCCGAATCGCTCCAAGAAGGACTTGACCACTATTGGAAAGACACATAGCCAAGATCAGTAACACATACTCTAAAGAATAGATCAATTATGTCAAATTGAACCCATGGGAATATAAGTGCCATAGAAAAACAGCTAGCTCTAATAGGGCACATGTGAATACCTGGGGTGCCAGCCACATTGCTTTGATGTTGTGGTGTGGAGTCCTTGGGGATAAACTTCTCCCTGGTCTGGACAACTGCGGCTTCTGTCACAGAAGGCTTTACTAGGAGCTCGGGCTTCTTGGGGCTGGCAGCAACCTCCACAGGCCTGGAGGAGCCTTGGTTCTTTAGGGGGCTCTGGGACAGAGGTGTCCCTGCAGTTGGGCCAACCTTCTGGGGGCTTGAGGGGAACGCTCTCCCATGGTTGGAGAGGTTACTCTTCTGAGGGCTGGCTACTGGGGAGGGTAGTCCGGCGGCTGGTTTGGCCTCTGGGACCTCAGTCTTCTTGGGACTGGGCGGGACTACTCTGCTGGACTTGACTGGACTGTAGACAGGCTGCTGTGAGAAATGCAATAAGAGTGGAATGAATGCAAGCGGGGACAACTTTATATATGACCCCCCCCTAGGCCTTAAAAAAAAAACATCAGCATCAAACGACAAACCTTTCAAAAACCTACTGTTCCTGTTGAATATCATTGCGGCGCAGTGACTCACCTGACAGCCACCTGGCAGGGGCTTGCTGGGAGTGGTGTGAATGCCAGCAGCATCTCCCCGGGCTGACGGGTGGACCCAGACTTTGGCAGGGGGCTTCTGGGCGCTGTCCCCTCGTGTGTTGACGTGGCTGAGGTCGTCCTCCCAGTTGCCGATGGTGGCAGCCAGGTTGGCTAGCCGACCCTTTCTGCCGATGGGGGCTCCCGAGGATGGGGCGGCGACGGCTGCTGGAGGGAGGACCTCCAGCTCCCTCTCAACCCTCACGGGCGACGGAGGGGCGCAAGCTTGGACCACGTCAGACGTTGCTAGGAGATGGTAGATTCAATTGTAACGCAATTGTAATGGACATTTGTGTAATTTCAACTGCATTGTCAAGCAGGGCTGGATATTGCTTCCGCACATTTCTCTTAACTATTTCACTGAAGTCAAATTTATGTGATTTCTTCCACATAGTCATGGCATTTTAAGTCAGCTGTCCACTAGGTTTTTACTGTGCTTAAACAGACTGAGCTACAATAGAAACGAGACAATAGCGTGAGGAAGCAGAAAGACACATTATGCCGCTACTTAAAACAAGCACTTACCCCCAGAGTCCCAGTGCTGCCTCTGCTCGGCCAGTCTCTGCAGGCGAGACCTCATGCCCCCGGTGGATGGAGTTGGAGCAGCTTCCTCATGCGGTTTTGTTTGCCTCAGCAGTGCCGGGCTGGCTGGGACCATAACCACATCTCTGCCTGTTTGCTGTGGCTCTGGGGCAGCTGCGGGCACTGCGGGTACCTTCTCTGTTCCTGGAGACTGGCGGTCTGTGATTACCTGCCTTTGGGTAGGCTGGGCGACCGAGGGCTGCAAAGTGGGTCGTACAGACGCTCTCTCCAAGGAGGCCGCAGAGCGGACACTGGAGGGCCCAACCGGGGGTTTTCGGTCTGTCTGGGGGTCTGTTAGAGTGGGGACAACGGAGCAGATCTCTGTTGGTTCCCGGTTTTCCTCTCCGGCAGTGGGCTGAAGGCTCTCCTCGGAGCATCGCTTCTTGGAGGGAGAGGGCTTAGCAGAGGGATGTGGAGCTGTAGAGGACAAATCGAGAAGGAGGACAGTGTGAACGGGTTTTTAGCTGTCAACGGTCAGACTTCCGGAGTGGAAAAAGTCTTATCAGGCAGGAAATTCAATCCCTTCCTAAACTCTGGGGCACCATTTGAAAAGGCTGCAACATTTTAGAGGACAAATGTATTAATAATGCACAGAATTTTTTGATAATATTCTCTGAGATAGACGACATAACAGTTTACTGTAGAAATCACTACTGTCTTTATTTTAATTTAAGTGCAGATGTTTTTGGATTAGGAAAATAAATTGTTTGGAAATAATTTCTATTTACTTAAAATATCACCTTGCGTTGGCAGCAGATTACAAGGTGCTCACTTTTTAGCATCATGATGCGAACATGTACCACTGGTTGCCTGGCTGGCCTTTGTTAACAAATGTGTGACTCTGTCGTGAGAGAGGTTGTGGGGAAGACAACTAACTGGCAGGTTTTTCATGTCACTAAAGTGCCTGTGAATGAAGTGCTACTTTAAACCTACCACAATACTAACTACTAAAGCGCAAAGCTATGTTGTCTTAGCAGACAGATGAGTTGACTACCTTTTTCCATGAGTGGTTCGCTGATCATACTGTTGGTCTCAGCCAATGGCTCCCTGGCCCTCTTGGTCATCTGTCTGTTGGCTGCATTGGGTCTGTCTGCCATTTTCTTTTGCAAGTTCTCCCTGCGCGCACGTGTGCGCTCCAAAAGTTTCTGAAATAAATGTAATGTAACATTTTCAAAGTTTTACAGTTAGTAATATTCCCCAAATTCCATAAGCAGTCGTTTGGCATGAAGTAATTTAAGTAGCCCTATTGTATCGTTAAACAACTGAGTTTAGCTAAATATGAAAATAGTTTCAATGTGACTAAAATATGTAAATGTATGAAAATGGATGTGGTTCTGCCTTAGCACATGTCTATGCCAGATCTCCGTCCTCCAAAGCAAACTGCCAAGAGCTCTGATTTATTACCGTCCCCTCTAACTGTGCAAGACCAAACACATTCCTGCTCATACACTCCTATGTGCAGAGCAACGCTTCCAAGTTACACAGAAAAAGCTGGCTTAATGTTGTGGTTGTCATTCCAGAGGAATGACCAACACCAGCCGTTTATAGCTCATGGTTACTGGATTTGAACTCTGGAGTCCTATTGGCTGGGAGTGGAAGGTTTTACCATACCAGATGCAGGCCTCTAACTGGACCTACAGCCACAGAATGAAATTCAACCAAATGACAGACAATTTACATAAAATATATTTTCGTCTAATTTCAGAATTACTTTTTTGGTCTACATCAAACAATTACTATCACACAAAATGCAAACAGTATAAACATGACTCATGAGTTTGTTTATTAAGTTTGGGACAAATTCCAGTCATGGGCTATGACCTTAATTGGAAACGACGCTCTTTACCAAACAGTGTAGTATGGCTGACCAGCTGCATAATAAAGATGCTAGTACGACGTTGTGGCATATATGCTATTTTTACCATGCCATCGACGTCATATATTTTTCTATTCACCAACAAGTTGGGATTAGATTTGAACAAAGTTCTAAAAGCATAATGGCAAATTGACCTTCTTCATTGCAATGTATATATATATATATTTAGAGATATTAAACATTTTGCCGACCAAACTAATAAAGACAAAAGGCCAAAAAAAAACAAGCGATATGCATGGATCCAGCAGTAAAAAAATGTCTGCTAGCTTAGCATGATTCATGCCATGATTTTTGGTTAACGACGTTGTAACGCTCCACTAAATTAACGTTTTATAAGAAGACTATAGGCAAACTAACTTACCAGCTACGTAGCTAACCGTATCAGCACACCTGTCATTTCCAGATTTCTTTTTCTATCGAGTAATTGCAGCTTGACAAAGAATCACGTTGGCCAATATGTTTCGGTAGCATTAGCTGATGTATTCGTGGTCCATTCACCTACCTCAGTAAACGGATCCATTTTGACAGTCTATTTTGACAAAAGAAAGAGAGTTTCTTATCGAGACGAGTTTGTTATGTCCAAAACTACAGCTAACGTAGATAGCTACTTTGAGCCACTACTTTTCCTTCGTGGGGAAACGAATGCTTCTCAGTTTCTCTCTTCACAAAGTAAGCCTGTTCTATTCAAAATTTGAATTTCAGCGCTTTGATCACTGCGCAGACGCTGACGGTTGGAAGGGAGCATGCCTAGGGCGTGGTCTGAAAAAAGTGAGCCTATCAAATGATTCATCAGAACAAAAACAATCTTTCTCTTTGCTGTCTAATGTATTTTAAAAATGTAATCCCTCCCGCTTCATGCAATATTTATTGTATTATAAATATAAATGTCATTGTATTGTATTGTCATGTATATTCAATGTATTAGGTTAAGAAAGAGAGAAAGAGAGAGAGAGAGCGCTGAACACCATGGCACTAATTGTTAAAATTATTACAAGGCAAACCGTAGAAATGCTGTGTATTATGATGGCATCAATGATTGTGAGGAAGGATGACAAACGGAAAAAACTATTTTTTTTGCGTCAAACAATTTATTCCTACAATTAAATATGAATAGTGTGGCATTTTTTTATGCATTAGCAACATAAGATAGGACCAACAATATGTATAAAATATTACAACTATTTTTAAAGCAAAATATTAGACGAAGAGTAGAATGCAAGTACAATCTTAAAAAATTGCACACGCAAATGTATGCTTTCACTGCAAATTATTTTTAGGTCAAGAATAAACTACATTTCCCACAAGCCCTTTGAAAATAGGAATCACTAGGTGTCTTGGGCACCATGGAAACAACTCCGGGCTGTATGTCATTCGCAGTTAATTCATCTCCACTCGAGCTCATGCAGAGGACCGTCGGAGATGTGGCTTTGCTAGTGAGCGACCATCATGGATTGGATTAGTGTTATTTCTATGAATGTATGACCATGCTAACTGCCACTATCGACTGAAGAGGCTTGCTTGTATTTAAGATACCAGTCAACTGACGTTATTTAACTAAAGTTGGATGAAACAATTATCCACCTAACGTTAACCTTTTTAATTAGTTTATTTCTCAACGTAACTTGGTCCAGTCTCAGACAAGTCAGATGATGTTGGATTCAATAAAAGTAACAGGTAACTTTCCTAACGTTTTACCATTGTGTTCGCTAAGGATTTATTTGACTTAAACTTTTGGAATACATTGATTCTGTCAGAAAAATGTTTTACCAAAGTTTATCGTTACATTAGTGTTGCGGGTAAAATTAATTGTGCTTCTAGTCAAATTTACAAGGAACCTGCAATGTTAAGAAATTGTTGGTTAGTTAGGCAAGGGGCTTACGGTCCATTTTTTATATACAGCAATAGGCCTACTGGATACTATAAACAACAGTAATTTATAAAGATTTTTCCGTTTTTCATTGCTTTCCTGAATTATTATACTAAGACCAGAGGGTAAAATTTATTTTTTTCTTTAGTTTCATGGCCTCCACATCACTGCTGCTGTTTAAAACCTGTTATAATAGTTTGATTACTCCTGAGGCCATCTTGCCAGTCGTGAGGATATTCGTTGCTTCTGGAGACATGATGGGGAAAATTGGCGCATGTGATTACTTTTGGGCACAGAAAAAATGTGCTTTTGGAATAGGACCTAACAATGCTTTGCTAATGATATCCCATAGCACGGTCGCATAACCTAACCCTGTTAATGCTTCAATAGGAGGCTGTCAATCTGCATTAAATCCTTATGGGTGTTAGATTGCATCATTGTAAATGAATAATAATGAAAGTGACAGTGGTTTTTGTTATTGTGGGAACAGACCTGCAAAGCCAAACAGTAAGCTGAATAGTCCTTTATGAGTTGTTTCCTTTAAGAGGTTAAGTCTACCTAGGTACAGGCTCTGTTAAGTCTGCATCCAATTAGAATCTAAAATAAGCGGGCTGCTGTGCAGCCCTGAGTTTCCAGTCTTGACTCATCGCTCATGTAATTGCATGTTTCAGAGATGCTCCACGGGCCAGAGCTGGAGCAGTCCCAAAAGTGCATTCTGAGCCCCATGGACAAGTCTGTGAGTCCCAGCCAAGTGCACCTGGAGAAGCTGT
Source organism: Galaxias rostratus (assembly GCA_036024795.1). Classification (NCBI taxonomy): domain Eukaryota; kingdom Metazoa; phylum Chordata; class Actinopteri; order Galaxiiformes; family Galaxiidae; genus Galaxias; species Galaxias rostratus. Next base: position 23,130 of record JAVQJS010079495.1, read on the forward strand.
CCTCCAGCGTCCTCAAAGACATCTTCACCACTGGGACCAGCAGCTACAATGTGCTTCTTCAGACCGAGGAGGAGGAGAGGCAGAGCCCCAAACGCTCCCCGTACCGAAGGTCCAAGAGGCCTATGAGGTCCACCTCCACATGCAGCCATCACGAGGTCCGCCGCCCACCCATTGTCCCCCTCATGTTCCTGGGTCGGGAGGGGAGCGGTGACACCAAGCACTCGCAGGCCCTCTCGGGGGCCATTACCTGCGGCCCCAAGTCCACACACGGCATCACCCTGCTGGGCAGTACCATGGGACTGTCCCTTCGCCCGGTTGGCCGTGGAAAGAAGCTGTGCCCAGCGCGTTCATCCCACACCAAGTTCCCGTCGTTCCCCAAAGGCGGGCTCTCACGGGAGGCCGAGAACGCGGCCAAGAAGCAGTGTCTCCTCACCGCCATCAAGCCGTCCAATGTGGAGAAGGAGAAGCTCAAGTTTTTCAAGTCGGACTTCACTTACAACCCCCAGTTTGAGTACAGCAACCCCGTGGCGCCACTTGTCCTGATCAGGCACAGCAATGCCTCGGACCACTTCCTCACTCAGGTAAGAGGCGCGAGCCGTTAACCATTAGGTTTGTCCAAGAAAACCAGAGCTAGCCTCTAGAGTTTGGAGATCTTTAGACAGGGAGTCTGAGGGGTAGTTTAGACCCAGGAGACAATCATTGACAGATGGAACAGAGAGACTGTCTGCCACAGTGTGCCAAGAACGGGTACCATGGTTTCAGCTTTAGTCAGCCTGGCCACTCCCTGGAAGTTAGGCTGTGGACAGCAACTCTGTTCAACCGGCTCAGACGGATTAGGTCAGAGATAGAGTGTAAAAGAACACACTGGCTTAGATTGATAAGGATGAGAGAGTGGACACCCCGCCCACACACACCCATACAATAAGATTAATGTAGACAAGATGTCTGTCACCGTACCTTCTATATGCTTCATCAGGACAAATGTTCAATATACTACTCTGAATGTGCAAATCCATGAGTGAACTTGTGTCGTCTAGTAGTCAGGGATTTCATTATTATTGTCATTCCTTCATCATTATAATTTCATTATCATTGCCTGTTCAGTGAATGGTGTCTGTTATGTAACCCACACTTGACTTAATGACTGAGGTTAATAGGAATAATGGTCTGTTGAAAATAAAGCTGGATGCTTTTAGGTAGCCAGTCCCTAGTTGCAGTGTTTACTGCGTTACCCCTCTGGCTTATCTAGTTTATTTGTGTGGTCCAGTGTTTCTAGGTTGCTTTGTCTATAATAAAGCCTTGGCCTTCGGTGTTCAATTGCAAGCTGCCTGGGTAACACTAGTACACAGATCATTATAGGCAAGCATTGCTTGGTCTGCTGCTGAATGAACTCCTCACAAAACCCATCAGAGCCGTCCCAGGGTGGAGAATGTGCTGCCGCGCCCGCTGTCGTGTTTTTGTTCTTTTTCCGTGGGTCTTGTTTTACATGTGGTCATTGCGTGGTGATCGGGTGCCCGTTCTTCTGACCCTGTGTAAGACCCCTTTTGTGCGCTACTTAACAAGAGGGACTGGCCATTCAGTTGTAACTAAGAGGAGTGTTAAGATGAGTATGTTGGTGACGTTAAACAAAACAGGCAAGCTCTAACCAAGTAAGAGTGGCTGCACGCTTATATAATAACTCAAAGATGGCACATTCTTAGGTGGACTTCAGATTCATTGGACCATGACTTTCCTTTAGGAAACGTTTTCTGAAGCAATACATCTTCCAATAGTAACAGATTAAATGGGTTTCTAGACTAGTTGGGTTCTATATTTAAATATTCATATAAATGTGAACATCGACGCAGTCAGCACCTCATGTGGCCATCAAGTCGTCGACCTGAAAGGTTGAGTGATAAACCGTTGAGCCAGCCGTTGTTTCTTGGCCTGTTAGGTAAGACTATTTAAAGGTTTCCCAGCACTGTTCCTGTCACCTCTGACTGTAGCCATGGCAGAAATCCACAGTTTGACCAGCATAGCAAAACCCAGAGAAAAAAATATGTGGCTAATTCATTACCAATCCCATGAAGAGCTCTATTATTATTGTAGACTAAATATTAAATATTTAAATCTTTACATTACTATTATTTTTATTATTATTTTAATCTATGTTCATGTCTCCAGTTAGCATGTCAGAAATGTTAGAGTCTGGCGGCCTTAGCTAATCTAAAATGTGGTTTTTTTGTTGTGAGGGATCTACTCACACCCCTGCCCGGTTTGCAGGCGGTGCGGATCATGGAGCTGGCCCTGAAGAAGTACGGCAGCTACGAGAAGTTTGAGCAGGTCACCGGGGGCAACCTGATGAGCAGGAGCCGCATCTGGTCCAACGTCAGGAAGTACATGGAGAAGGAGGGCTGTGTGGGAGAGGTGAGGAGGGAGAGCTCACAGTGGGAAGCGGCTCTTTTTTACCATGTCTCCTCTCTGAGGGGGGAGACCGTAGATCAGCACGGGTCGGGTTACTTTGACAGCAGTGTGACTAACTCATCAAGCCAAACACTTGTCCTTCCTCACTTGATGAAGCCACGGTAAATTACATAAGAAAAAACGTACGATTACCGAGACTCTCATATACTCCTTAATAGCACAGTATAATACTGGACAGTGGTGATGTTGGAGAGTCACCTAAATGCTGTTAGCTAGGGGATTGGCTAGTGTCAGTTCTAATACTAATATAGGAGCCAGGGCTAAGCTCTCCAGGGCGGATAAACTATCAGAACTAAGCTTCTGACGTTTGTTAAGGCTGCCTCCGCGCGTGACTGTGACCTTCACAGGAAATGTTGGAGTGACTAGAGGGTGAGTCATTGCTCTGGCAGCTATTCAGCCAGAGTTACGTGGGACCGTGGTGTTGTCACAGTGACTGGATGCACAGGGGAAAGTCATATCTTGCGAAAAGCTATCGCCTTCGACAAGTCCTCCCTCTGACGGTGTTGTGGTAAAGCTCTGTGTGTGTGTGTGTGTTTGTGCGTACGTGCATGTGCGCAGATCGTGGTGAACGTGACCGACGACTTGCTGTCCCGGGCCTCCATGACGGTGGTGAACAGCCGTCCCACACTGACCATCAACATCGCCACGGCCCGCGAGCACTGGTTGGAGGGCATGCTGCGCCACGAGATAGGTGGGCCAACTAACCCCTCTCCTTTAGCCAGCTCATTTGACTTCAATTCAATTCAATTTTATTTATATAGCGCTTTTTACAAAAACAATTTGTCACAAAGCAGCTTTACAGAAATATGGATGTTATGGACATAAAAGATTTATCCCTACCTATCTACC
>JAVQJS010079513.1:0-12620 GCA_036024795.1 Galaxias rostratus
GGCCCTGGTGCCTACCTCTGTCAGTAGGTGTTCCAGCGCTGTCAGTCAGATTCTGATGGAGTAAACGGGAGTCCCAGACATATCTGTGGAGCTCCAGACAGCAGACATGTCACAGTAAAAGGCCACTGCAGATGGAATAAGAAGTTAACTAGTTTTATCTTACAAACATGTTATGGTTCAAGTGCATGGTGTAGAATTTTGTGAACAGGCTAAAAGCCATGTTTTTAAGTCATAGAGTTGAAAAAGGCAAAAATGAATAATATGATGTCTCAGATACAGATTGATGCAACATTTCTACTGTTGCCTGGCAGCAGTGGGACTCCTGTCCAAACAATACGAGATCTAGGCATTCTGTGGACAAAATGGCAACTGTTCACTCTATTTAGATCCCTGCACCGTGGTATAAATCGCATGCTCGTGCACGCACTCACACACAAGCACACTTGGAAACCCACACACACAGATGCATGCACATAGAAGCAGAAGTCTGAGCCAGAGACAGAGTAAAACATGCATACTATGCCTCTGCAGCTGAAAACACACACCCATAAATACACAACAATTGCTACTTTGAAAGTGTGTCAATTGGTCTTCAGTATGTCAATATGACCTTATGCCAGTCAGACACACAAACACAAACATGGGTGAACAAATCACACACACTTTCCTTCTCTCTGTTACACATAGACACACACACACACACACACACACACACACACACACACACACACACACACACACACACACACACACACACACACACACACACGTCAAATGTGGAAAAATCACTGTCAGTGGCTCCCCCAGAGGGAAACTAACTCTCACTTGGTTCTTTGTCAGGCTTTACTGCCTCTCGTTTGTACGGGCGTGTTCAAATGCTGTGTTCTGTCAGATGTGTCTCTCCTTTGTCTAATCCATACCTACGAAGCAGGGGTTTACCTCGTGTCATATACGCTTAGGTTTGGGCTCCAGTGGGTACTGTGAGCACAAAAAACACCAAAACATGAAGACTGTCAAAGGTCAAAGGTTCATGTGTATGGATAGACGATGTAACAACAATTTTGCAAGAATAATTGCAGTCATGTGTTTTAAAATGTGAACTTATCCTGGGGCAAACTAACAAATTATTGCTATTGCTAAGTTAGAGTGTCTGTTTTCACAATCACCACATGGGTGCAACGTTGTCATTTTTAGAACGCTAAACACAGCACCAGCTCTCGTTCATTGTGAAAGGGTTGGCTGTTGGTGGGTAACTGTGTTTGATGCTCAGCCGTGAAGAAAAATATATGCTTTTCATACGCTTAAACCTAGTTTGCAAATGTAGTGTCATAGTATAATGTATGCGTGCATGCATGTGTGACCGCTGTGCTGGGGTCCAGGGGTGTGGATTAGCTCGCCCTGGTTGCATTCAGATAGCCTAGCCAGGCGTGAGGTGCGGAGGAGAATGGGGGCATTGTTATGGTCCAGATGAGTGTCAGCGCAGGGTGCCTCAGAAAAACAGAATCACTTACGAGGTTTAACAGAAAAAGGGTTACATGTATCAATTCATGTCGCACGGTATTCTGGTGTACCACAGTGCACGGGGAAATGAAATTGATCAACTCCAGTAACTGTCAGGGGGTCGGACTAAGTTGAGATGCGATGGTTCAGAAAATTGCTTTGGATACTTGGGTATATGAGCAGTGTGGGCGCGTCCTCCATGCACTCCTCGCCCATAGAGACATCTGGTTTGTCTCTGTGGAGCATGGCCAGACAAACCACCTTCCTTCCACAAGCAGCCGGCAGCCTCAGTCGTCGAAGCGGCGTCCTCCTCACCGCTCCCCTCCCCCGTGATTTACTCTGTAAAACATGAAGATATTTAAAACCCCTCGGCCACAGAAAGAGTGGGGGAGTTACAGAGCAAACAGCTCACTTAGGCCTGGACCCTCGGAGCCCTCAGGAGACCAGGGGCTCACCATGGCTTCTACCCCCAGGTCCCTTACCGTTTTTATGGTCTCTCCATGGTGCTTGGGAGGCCTGTGATTTATGGAGCTCCATCTGGTTCTTGGGTGGGAGCATTGTTGATGTGGAATTCAAGATGGGGTGCCCTTACTGCGTCTCACACCATCCTATGAGGGATGGGGTCAAGGGAGTGGCTGGTGGTTAAGGATAGCAGGGTGTAAAAGGAAGTGCATTTTAAGTGAGGAAGGAGTTACTGCCGTGGGGGTAGTTTCCTTGTGTGTGCAGGGAGTTGAGTGTTAAAGGTCATTGTCGTTGGGCTCAAACATCAGGATGTGAGGTAAGTAGTCTGGGGGCAAGGTGAAGATGATGCAGGGTCAAAGGTTGTCCAGGATAAGTTTGGAAGAAAACAACAGTGAAACACTCCAGTAGAATCCCCTACAGCCGTTTTTGTGGGTTCTGATGCAGTTGTGTGCATGACTGCAGTTAAGTTGGCCTCTTGTTTTTGTGTGTGCAGTATTAGATGAGAAATAATTAATGTAATTTTTTGGGGGCCTAAGTACAAAACACCAGGTGGCTACAAGATAAAATGGGGACAATGTTGGCTCAGAAACATTGTAGAATTGGGGATAACAAACAAAAATGTTCCTTTCATTTTTCTTTGGAAAAGATTGTGACTCGGAAAATGCTTCTCTCCCTTGACGAGTATACAAAACCAAGGAACAACAGCCAGAAGGCACTACTCCTTGACAGATAGACCCGAATCCCGGTCTGTGTCCGTAGGACACTCCTGTTTCTGGTAAATGGGTGTGATTCCTATCCTAACGTCACAGAACAGTTCAAGTGTGTTTCGGTAATAGTCTCTAGGCAGACTTCGCCTACTAATTCTTCAGAAGGAGCAACAACGCTGTTTCGCAATATCGGTTCCATTCAAGTGAATCGTTGATTTGTGATCAACAGTGTAAAATGGTGCATAACAGCCAATTGCACTTTCAAAAATGAGAACAAGTTTTCTTAACCAACAGTATGTGAATCAAAGATTAGACGGACTTCCATGCAATGACAAGTACAGTGCATTGAAGATTATTCACGCATGAAATGAAAAACCTTCTGCTGCCATTAAAAATTGCATGGTCCTGGTCGCATGCCTCAAAGCTTGACCACAGTTTTTCCAAAAACAACTTCAACTGAGAGAAATTTACTTTAACATTCATTCACATTTAACTCCCACACAAGGTTTGCCGTAAGACATCTTTTAACAAGCTGACCTTTTCACGACTGATGCCTTTTGAGAGCCTAATGGGTCTGGAATGTCTGACAAGTGTGACAGCGAGCTGTGGTCCTGATAAATGATGCGTGCGACATGGATCTGGCCACCATAGTGCTCGATTGTTGGGTCCCTGTTGCACCTGACGTGAGATGTCTGCCCGCTTTGTAGACTCCCTAACAGGGCGTTTACTGTAGACACGCACAGCACCCCCCTTCCCCCTTCAAAAAATAAATAAAAAATTAAGACCTGTACTTTTTTTTCACAAGGAAGCGCTGTGCTTGACTGGCGGTGTGGTTTACATGGAGAGTTTGTGGGAATGTGGCCTTTTCAGGCCCCCCCTGGCCCCAAAGTATAACCACATATGAAGTTGGAGAGCGCAGTATTAAGCGGAGAGGGACAGTGGTATGAAGAATATCCAACCCCTGACCTGAGCTACCCTGCAACACTTCAGCCTCCATTGTAGTTTACAGTAGCTCATTGTGAAATTGCAGTGTGTCAAACTTATCTGCCTGTGTGTGAGGCACTTCTGGCCGAAGCGCATGGTAGGTGGTTGTCAATTGTTGACTTAAGTCATAAAATAACGATCCATTTTACGACAAGGTTTTTGCGCACAGGGATAATACAAAATGCACACTTTCAAAATAACTTCGGCAGTTTTATTTTCTTCAAATAACGTACACCATGCCTTTACCCAACTGGCATCTGTCTGCTACATCTCCACTGTTTTTATTTGAATTTAGATTTCACCTGACGTCAGGCCCCATTTGCTCTTTTTCAAGCTCAGGAAAATGGGTTTGTGACACCAGGGAAATCTGGCGTGCCTCTGCGCCTCTCCCTGCTCATTAGCGCATGAACTAATTGCGTGGCTAACTTTAGTTGAGCTACAGCCTGGTTCAGTCTCTGTGCCCTGTAAAGAGGATGTTTAGGGAGTGGGACCCCACCGGTGACACACAAGCTGCTTTTAGAATGTTCCGGCAAGAATTTTCTCCAGGGTGACCAACCAGTGGCTCTCCGCCGTTTGAACGGTCTGTGCGAGTTTGACACACAGCTGAAGTTAGAGAGCGAGACTTTCTATCGCTTAAAGTGTTATGTGAGATGTTGCTGTCTTTCTACTCTTGCTGTGTCATTCACAAAGACCTACTGGTTTAATGTAATTCAGGATGAATGCATCAATTCCGTGGACAAATAAAAAGAGAATATTAGTGAATACAAAAGGTAAAAATCAATGAACAGCCATATGTAAATGCTCAGAACAGATCAAAATAGGACCACTACAAGCTGAAAAGTTGCACACACGTCTGAACCATTTTGGTAGGAGCTATAGTGGCCTAAATACACATCTTCTTGCACCAGAGTATGTCAAAGTTGGGATGCGGTGAGCCAGTAACTGCATGAAAGTGGCGCGTGACTCGGATGGGTCTGGATCCGTCTCCCCACAGTGAAGCTGATGGGGAAAGCAGACTCCTGGCCTGAGGCCCCCTTTCAGTGCTGAGAGCCTCCTGACAGCCAGAGTGTGGACGAGCAGACCCCGGCCTGATGGCTATAGTAGCTGACAACACAGACACTGCAACGGAGAGGAATGGGAGAGAGTGAACCAGCAAGCGCGTAACGCGGGGTCAGGAGCAGCAGATCAGATATCTAGGGCAGGCAACCATAGCTAGAGAGTAAGACAGAGAGGGGGTGGAGGAAGGCCGAGGGGAGGGGAGGGGTGGGGTGGGGGGTGACATCAGCAACTCCTTCTACACTGCTACTGGGAGGGGATATGTTGAGGTTATGAACTCTAACTCTAACTCTAACCTATACCACGAGTCTAAGGTTGTTTTAGCACCAGGTGGTACTCGTACACGTTTTTTATAGAAACTATCCTACACCAGACCACAAGGTCAGGTTTACTGCCAGACCGCCGATTGTATTTTAGGCACAGCAAGAGAGGGCCAGAGCCGAATCGGTTTAGAATAGAAATTGAGAAGGGTGGATGGCAAAGGTGAGCGAAGGAAAAGTAGAAGTTCTGTTTTTCCAGAAGCCGGAATTTTCCACCTGTTGCAATGGGAGGTGAGCGGATATGACCCACAGCTTTGAAGCAGACCCCTCTTGCAGTGTCACAACTGTGATTTCTAACGCGTTTTGATGACCTCTTGCTCCATATCAGTGTTTGATGGATGATCAAGCACTCTTGGAGCACATGCGCCCGAGGTGTCTCTGCTCTCTGGTTTCTACTGGCCAAAAGCATTTTGCATGTCGAAGTATCATCAGCTGAATGTCTGTTGTTTCTCTAGACAGAAGCCTCTACCATGACACGTATCTTTTCTATTGTACTTTGGGTGTTGGTTAACACTTTAACATGCTATCTATGGGGAACGTTTTTACATGCATGAAAGTATGTAACTGTGTGTTAATAAAGTGGAAATGAAGACAGGACAAACTGAATGATAAAAAAAATATTTCCAACATGAAATGTGTGAATTAAGACATTGCATATGAATTCTAAGTTGCTTTTGAACATGGTTTCTCACACTACAAGTTGGTGATGTGTTGATTTCTCTACCACTGACCTAAAAATAGATGTTTGGCCACAAAGGAACCATCTTGTATTTTCAAAGGGGTGGTATAGCATTAGGCAGAATGCCGGTGATGACAGGGATAAGGCACTGGCTTCCTGTGTTGATCAGATAGTGGGGGCGCTCTGTCTTTCTGCACCACCGAGTGTGAGGTGCACACATACGGGTTGAACTTTGGATGTAGCTTTCCACCTGAGACACCTGGAGACATTGGATTACTAGTATCGTCTTAATCTTTTGTTTTGTCAAGGCAACAGTTAGAAATTTGTCCCAGGAATAACTCGGTTACATTTTTAATTCAGATTGCTTACTAAACAAAGCAAAAGCATTTAATCACATTTAAGAAAAAAGTTGAACAACTGTAATGTAATGGATTATATCACAAAATATTATTTTGGCTGTATTTTATTAGTAATCAGCATATAGGCCATATTTAAAAGCCTACAAAAATCACCCTTTGCTGCTACCTCATCATGCATACTTTCACTTACTGAAGCCCTTACTGTCTAACAGATCTAAGTAAACCTTATATTCAAATTAAGCTTCCAAAATCTGCTTCTAGTACGGTTACTACACAGTCCCCTTGGTACCAACACAAAGCAATGGGTGTTACTCGGGCTCCAACGGCATTGCTTTCCCACCATATCAGCACACAAAGCTGTCAATGAGCCATATGGGCAGTCATCAGAGATGGCATGACACGCCTTCTGAGGCATTTCCTGTGGCGTTTCCTGCTTTCTTCAGAGTTCATGTGCTAATGTCCATTAATCCTGGCACGACCTCGACAGCTCTCTCTATCTAAGATTGGCCTCACAAAGGCCCCCTCTCTCCCCTTACTCTCAGCCTGCGTCTCTGCCTGAAAGCAAGACATGCTGGGCTACCAGCGGTTCTCAGTCAATGCTGGAGATAAGTTGTCTCTCTCTCTCTGTGTGTATGTGTGTGTGTGTGTGTGAGAGAGAGAATGATAGAAAGCAATCCAGGCCCGTTTTATGCGTTGTACCATAAGATCTTTGAGTCTGTCTTTGGCCCCCCCAAACATCTTGGATAAGCTTTTCTTTGACGTTTTTTATGTATGTTTTATGTGTGATACAAGACAGGAAAAACAGAAGAATTGCAGTAGAATATCAACGTCCTTGGTTGATGTCTCAGTTCCTGACTGCTGTCCTCTTCAACATTAAAAACAGGCATGCAATATTCCCAGGTGAAGCATTCTGTACAATGTCTCCATAGTCTCTCAAAGATAATCTGCCCCCTTATTTTAAACACCTTACCAAGTCATTCACCACAACCACAATTGCACTCGTCAGCATAGTAACACGCACATGTTGATAGGAACACAGCTAACCATGACCACAAAATATTCACACACACAGATTGACACACGCACATACACAAACACGCACTCTCTCTCTCTCTCCAACACAATCACTGTTCCTCTCTTTGTTCAATGCCTTGCAAAGACTGTAGCATTTGGTAATATTTATGAATATTGTAAGACTGGCATAATGGAACTAAAAGGCTTGCTTTTAGGCAAGAATTAACATTAAAATTTCACACCTTGTTTCAACCATACATCTCTCCCTTTAATAAATCTGTGTATTCAGACAGCATGTCATTTGTCTCACGGCAATTGTCTAATTTGCAATGATTAGACAAGCTTCCACTGGATATTCTGTAACAGTGGTGGTCATTTTGTTGATCTTTTTCCACCCTAACCCTAAATCACCCACATGTTGCCTTAATCATTGTTATCTTGCATCCTTGTAAAGTAGTTTAGCAAGTGTAGGGCACAAAACAAACATTCTCAATATAGCAGAGAATCGTTATACAATAGAATAAACTGGTGACTGGAATTGTATTTCTGATCATTATCAGAAAAATAGAAAGCTCTTTATTTTCGATGAAAACAAGTTCTTTGCATGGAAGTGTCAAAGCCAAAACAACAGCTAACGCAGTGACATTAAGAAGGGAACATAAACACTGGAAAACGCAGGAAGTCTTTATCGAGAACCCGGAAAGTCCTTTCTTAGGTCTCAGGAACTAGGTCATTTGAGATAATTGCCTTTTGCACAAGACATCGTTTCCCTTCATTGCATAATTTTGTGAGAGACAAATAATTTAGATTTGGGCCTTCAGAATCCTCTCAGTTCCATGCCATTTGATATAAATTTCCCTGCTTAGCCACCAGACTGAAATAGTAGATGGGGCACTCCACAATGGAATGACAAAATCCAAAGAAATGCTGAGATTTATCTATGTTGGCAGATATGTAAGTAGCTATCAGCCTTTTAGTTTTGGTAGATAATATCTGACTGCTGACTCATCAGCCTTCTACAGTGACTTTACTGGCATATCTGCACAAAAGAAAATCTGCAAATTAAAACCGCAAGCCAGTTGGTAAAAGAATGAGAACTGCCAATATAATATTTGGGAAAACATATTCCAATAATACATATCAACCATTATTATTCCATTAAGCACCTAGACACGGGAGACGGAACAACAAGGCAAAGTAATAGCTTCACATTGCCAGCTCTTTACCCAAGGTGAATCTCCCTTTATGGTTTACACGTGTAGTTGAAGCTGTTCATTACCAGGATTCTTGAAGTCAAAGATGACGATGAAGCCATCCGACCAAAGGAAATAAGATATGTTGTGAAAAGGCCTACAGGAATGGCCTATCCCCAGTGGGACAATCATTCAGGCCAGCCAGATGGCATTACCCACACTAGTCGACGCTTCCTCTTGTAGGTAGAGGGCAGAAGACCCAAAATATAAATCAAAAGATGAGGTAGAACACTTTTCAACTTGTTGACAACTTGTTTTGTCTGAAAAGATTGAGTGGTTTCAGAATAATTTGAGCTCCACAAAACAGCAAGTTCTTAAGTCTGTGTAGGTCTAGCCCCAAGCACAAGGGGATGGTTTTGTTTGACGTGAAGTCATTTGGGTGGTCATTACCCATTCGTATTACACTGTGACCCAGTTTTCCTCGCTGGACTGGTGATGACAGACATGTTTGTCCCCGACCTCCAGACACTGTGTTTTTGTAACCCTAATGACAAACGCTAATGTAAAGGAAACTCTTGGAATTAGACATTTCCTGCTCAGATTTTTTTGTGTACACTTAATTTATAGGAAAAATTAATTTCAGTCTAAATTGCTGATAAATGCTTGTTATGGATGGGTTAAAATCAACAATAAGATTGGATTTAGCTTTATTTGATTATTGATTATTTTGGAGTACAGCTCAACTTTCATTTGGAAACACAATTTTCATGAAAACACAAAAGAGAGAGATAGGAAAACTTATTTTCGTTTCTTATATGGTTTTGCCTTATTCTCAGCTCATTTTAATCAAGAGCCCATTTTTACAGTAGAGTATTAAGGTTCCCTATAATCAAACTGCTTAACTACTTTTAAATATACTTAGATTACAATACCTTGCCACATTTTTGACATTCGAAAATCATAAAAACATTCAATTTAACATGATCCAGTATGTACCCGAAGGCAAAGGTTATAGGAGTAAAACAAATTATAAATAAATAAACAAAATATGAACGTCTAGAATTTTTTATGGATATAAAATTAAGGGTTTTAATTCAATGACCACGGTCTAACCAAAGTACTTGCGCGCGCCGCACCAATTAGTAGACCTTAAGGTGGGAACACACCTGCAACTTGCTAATTTGACATTTACACTGAGACTGCGAATCATTTCTTTGTTAGGAAATACAGTTGAAATAGCCGAGTGACTAACTCAAAAACGTATGCGCTCACGTTAAAGAAAGCTGAACAAATCTGTTGTTAAGTAAATCAAAACTGTGAAACGAAATTGGTGTCTAAATGAGGAATCCCTTTTCGCCTGAGTCAAGGCGTACAGGGACTCCAAGAGTTCGAAAGTTGGGACAGCCACGGTCTCTCAAGAAGTCAAAGACATCAGGTCAGTGTCTAAAGTTAGACATACCTTTGTGAAAATCTGTCTTACGTAGGTAACAACGAGCTATCCAAACAAATTACATCATGCTGTAATAAATTCCGTGATGTTCACGCAACATTTACTTTTTATTTTTAAGACATTGGCATGGTGTGCTTTTCAGTATTCGCATTAAAGAGTAGAAAAGTTAAGTATGCTTAATCTAAATATGTTAACACATGAAAACAAACGCACTCAAGCATAGAGAAAATGGTGCGTTACAGTAGCAAAATGCAGGAGCATATCTTTGAAAATATTTATTCATTTTGGGAAAAGATAATAAGGGGAAGTGGGACATTAATAATAATTGCACCCATTCACGTCAAGTAAGTTTAGTGTAAGGATTGATAATTGAGTGATGAAGGATGGGCGTGTAAAACACGAGGATCTGGTCTGTTGTGAGTTATGGTTCTCTACTGACAGACTGACATTGTTTGATATACGATAGGTATTGCACAGAACACGGTCTCTTATGTCGACCTATGCGATGCTCTCACTAATTCATATTTTAAACTCATAGGTTACATTATTTAATTATATAAAACAAATAATGTTATACTGGGTGGTAACTATTCTTTTTGATTATTTTTAGAAATGGCACCTTGGCAAAAATATGTGTATAGAAGGAAGTACTGTAAACAAGGATAGGAGATTGGATTGCAGCCATGTAGGTTCCCACTGGCACCTAAATCTTGGTCAAAGGTAACTTGAGAGAATTAAGTTCACCCCACCCCTGCTCCATGCCACGCAGTGCAGTTACACAGGTGCAAGGAAATGGCACTGGCTGGATCCTTTAGCGGGTCCCAAGAGATTGACTGGTTTTAACTGGTTCTGTTATGACACTTGGTTTATGTGGTGGCGGGGAACCCGTAACATACTGTGATTTGTGAGGGAGGTTAATTGTGATAGAATGTTGCTTGTCTCAAGGCTTCATAACTCGAGGCATGAGCCATTTCTAATCTGTAAATTAGCTGCATATTGCCAGATAATACCGCTTGGATCTCTAGAAAGGCCTAGTTAAGGAACTGTTGTTGGAATGCTGTCTGATTTATGTTTTTACTGAGAACTGATGGGTCCCCATTTTCACAGAATATATTTGGTTTAGTCTGGTGTCACACTTTGGAAAGTTGTGTGTGTGTGTGTGTGTGTGTGTGTGTGTGTGTGTGTGTGTGTGTGTGTGTGTGTGTGTGTGTGTGTGTGTGTCCATCTGTTTCCTGTCTCTCCCCAGGTCCTCAGGACCAGCCTTATCCTCCCCCATTAAGGACCTGTGGGAGGTCAAAGGTCACAGCCCTGGAGGTGAGAGGTCAGGTCCTGTGTGAAGTGACACTGAACACTTCAAACAGCTGCAGCCATGACAACGACATTCCCCTATCCTGGACAAGACCACAGTTTCTCTTTTGCTCAGTGACTAAACAATAATTTTGAAATAACTCTCTTTATGTTGGTCACACTTTAATATCTTAAGGATGTTGTTAAACTGCATTTGTGTCCAAATTCAAACATGGCATTAAAAAAAACAAAATATTGTTTAGTCTATTATATTCACGTTGACGTTGGCCAGATGCGTCTGTGCTCTGAAGTGTTATTGTTTTGTTGAGCAATAGAGCGAACTGTGTCGAATCGTGGACTAGGTGAATACTGGGGCGGTTAGGTTGTAGTACCTGCATTCTCCACCGGCAGCAGCGTAGCTGAACTCCAGGGAACTTTGGAGAAGACTTCACGTTAGATACCAGGCGAATGCTGGAACGTAAAACAATTCATTGTTCAGTCAAGCCCACTTGAACAGGTGGGCTCCTCGTCCTCTCTCTCTCTCTCTCTCTCTCTCTCTCTCTCTCTCTCTCTCTCTCTCTTTCTCTCCGTCTCTCTTTCCCTCTCTCTCTCTTGTTTTTTTTACTTTATCACTGTGAATCCCCACTCTCTTTCTTTCTTTCTTTCTTTCTTTTTTTCTTTATTTCTTTCTTTCTGTCTTTTCTTCCCCAAGGTAACCATATGCAGGGCCTCTGTATTGGCAGAGGTAGGGGTAGATTATAAAGCACACCACAGGGTCACTCTGACCCCCCCTCCCCCAGAGGGACAGACTCCATCTCCCAGCCTCCCCCTCACGTTGCACAGACAGACCTCCAAGGCTGGGCCTTCCCCAAGGTGTAAATCAGCACCAGCCCCTTATCGCTTTCTCTCTCTCTCTCTCTCTCTCTCTCTCTCTCTCTCTCTCTCTCTCTATGTCTCTCTCTATGTCTCTCTCCCCCTCTCGCTCTTCCAGTCCCGTGCTTCTCTAACTTCACGGCTCCCATGGGAACCGTCCTTTCCCCGGATTACCCAGAAGGCTATGGGAACAACCTGAACTGTGTCTGGCTGATCATCTCAGAACCAGGAAGTAGAATCCACCTGGCTTTCAACGACTTTGACCTGGAGCCGCCCTACGACTTCCTGACTGTCAAGGACGGGGACCAATCAGGCGCTCCCATTCTGGGACGCTTCTCCGGGGCGGAGGTTCCGTCTCACCTGACGTCAAACAGCAACGTCCTTCAGTTGGAGTTCCAGGCGGACCACTCCATGTCTGGGAGGGGCTTCAACATCACTTACAGCAGTAAGTTACAACTAAGTGTACGACCTGACTTATTCACACAGCAGTAAGTTACAACTAAGTGTACAACCTGACTTATTCACACAGCAGTAAGTTACAACTAAGTG
Source organism: Galaxias rostratus (assembly GCA_036024795.1). Taxonomy (NCBI): domain Eukaryota; kingdom Metazoa; phylum Chordata; class Actinopteri; order Galaxiiformes; family Galaxiidae; genus Galaxias; species Galaxias rostratus. The sequence continues at coordinate 12,434 of JAVQJS010079513.1, forward strand.
TACGACCTGACTTATTCACACAGCAGTAAGTTACAACTAAGTGTACGACCTGATTTATTAATTCAATTCAATTCAATTCAATTTTATTTATATATAGTATAGGAACAAACAACGATGTGCTCGCTCTACTGAAATATGAAGTTCTATAAAACATCACGAGTTGGTCTAGTTTGTGTAGTTACCGTAA
>JAVQJS010079536.1:0-10462 GCA_036024795.1 Galaxias rostratus
TCCAGACATAAACATTGTTGGTGTGTTGGTTGTGTATACTCCAGACATAAACATTGTTGGTGTGTAGGGTGTGCATACTCCAGACATAAACAGTGTTGGTGTGTAGGGTGTGTATACTCCAGACATAAACAGTGTTGGTGTGTAGGGTGTGTATCCTCCAGACATAAACATTGTTGGTGTGTTGGTTGTGTATACTCCAGACATAAACAGTGTTGGTGTATAGGGTGTGCATACTCCAGACATAAACATTGTTGGTGTGTAGGGTGTGTATACTGCAGACATAAACAGTGTTGGTGTGTTGGGTGTGTATACTCCAGACAGCGTGTTGATGTGTAGGGTGTGTATACTCCAGACAGCGTGTTGGTCAGGTAGAAAAGCCTGGCTGGGACTGGTCCTCCTCTCGGAGACACAAGTGACATAGGACAACCATTGTACTCCATCACTACAGTTTTTGTCCAAGACTCTGCTGTGTGTGGGGTTGCCTCTGTTTCTAAGATGAGATGGTGGACTGGAAGGCGAAGGTGATGTGGTTGCGTGCGTTGTCCAGGTAGGGGTCGGAGAAGGTGGGGGTGTCACCTGAGAAGTGTCTCCACTGCATCAGTTCAGACATGCTCAGGTGCTTCTGCACCGCCGGCCCACGCTCACCGTGGCGACCCAGCTGACAGGGCCTGTCAGGGGCAGGCTCCTCCTCCCCCTCCATGGCTACAGGACGAGAGACAGAAGTGAGTTATGCAGCACATGGTACACGTGGACCCCGGCGAGTGTCGTATGCGCGTGTGGGTTGGCTAACCGTGGGCTGAGCCGTTCATGCTGCAGCTGCAGTCGAGCAGGTCATGAGTCAGAGATGGCGTGTCAGTCAGGCTAAAGAGGTCCCGCAGTTCATTGGAGGAAAAGCTGGTGTGGTCCGCCCCTTTCCCCAGGTCCACCACCGTTCCAGAAAGCCCCTGTTTGGACACCTGCCTCTGGAAGATACGCTCCTCTATTGTACCTGAAAGAGATGCACAAAAGGACTTCAGACACTTTAAAACAACTGACTGTGATGGACGCTGTCTGTTAGAGAGGGAGGCGTGTGTGTGTGTGTGTGTGTGTGTGTGTGTGTGTGTGTGTGTGTGTGTGAGATTGAAGTGGGTGGGTGAGGGGGTCTTACCTGCCGTGAGGAGGCGATAGATGTGCACAGTCTTCCTCTGTCCGTCTCTCCATACCCGAGCCATGGCCTGGAAAGGACACGGCCAAAAGGAAGGCCATCAGACGAGTAAACCTTTCCGTGCACTGCCCCCTGGTGGACATACACAGAGCACGCAGGTGTGTTTGCAAGAGACCCTCTCACCTGTATGTCATTGGCAGGGTTCCAGTCAATGTCGTAGAGGACCAGGTGGGAGGCCCCCACCAGGTTAAGGCCCACCCCTCCGGCTTTGGAACTCAGCAGGAAGAGGAAGTTGTTGGAGTGGGGGCTGTTGAAGTTGTCCACCAGCCGCTGCCTCTTATTGGTGGGCGTGTGTCCGTCGAGGCGACAGAAGGTGTAGCCAAGGTGGACACACAGGTCCTGGAGAAGGTCCAGTGTTTGGGTGTAGTTAGACACCAAGACAACCCTGAAAATTACGCAAATCAAATCACGCACACAAAACAAATAGGACTTCAATGACCATCAGCCACACACAAACACACCAGAGACACAGAGAATACAGACGTGATAGAGATGTGCACGCACGCACGCACGCACACACACACACAGGTTCACCTGTCGGAGGGACTGAAGTGGCGGATGGCCGTCAGTAGGTCGGACAGGACCAGTAGTTTCCCTGAGTGGGCTGTGTTGAACCCCCCTGTGGCGTAGGCTTCAGGGAACATCTCCGCCAGCCCCTCGTAGAGAGTACCCTCCACTGCATTGACGCCCTCTGCCTTCTCCTACGGCCAGCACAAAAACCCCTTGTAGGTAACGTTCACGTCATCCCATTAGGTGTGCATTAGGGGCGGCCCCAATAATATCACGGCTCGTCACGTCTCAACGTGTTCATGCAGTGTTCGCTTATCTATTTCGTCAGTAGATCCTACAAACTGTAACGGTCAAGTGAACTGATTGACACCGGAGAGGCTCAGCAGCGCGGCGGGCTAAGGTGACCTTCACCCGCTTACCTTCACGCTGGAATACAGCAGCCCCGGGTGGTTGCAGAGCTTCTTCAGGGCCGTGATGCAGGCCAGGTGCGTGTGGGTCTGCGCGGCGGCGTGCAGGCAGGCCCTGAACACCCGGTGGGAGAGCAGGCCGCGGTAGAGGTCCCGCTGCAGGGCCGACGGGCCGCAGAACAGCGTCCAGTCCAGCCGCGGCGGCAGGTAGCAGTTGATGATCTCCTGGGTGCGCCGCAGGATGAACAGGCCTGTGAGGCGGGAGAGCTCGGCGGCTCGCTCCTCGCCCAAGACCCTCTCCTCCTGGAGAGACACGCACGCACGCACACACGCACACACAAGACAAGACAAGACAAGAGCACACACACACACACACACACCGAGTTAGGAATATGTGATGCACGGGTGAGATCTGTATGAAAAGAGTGCCATCAAATGATCCAGGAGGATGACTGTGATCTCTGGGAAGCGCACCTCGGTGCAGGAGGGCTGTCTGGAGTGCAGGATGGGCTCCTCGTACACCTTTTTGTAGGCCGCCAAGGACCCCAGGATCCCTGGGTTCACAAAGTCTATGATGGCGTAGAACTCCTGCAGATCATTCTGCACTGGGGTGCCTTGGAGCGAAGAACACAAGGAGTTGGCAATACTAAACTACATATCGTGATTTACTTTCAAGAATACACAAGTGTGTTTGTGTGTGTGTGTACACACCTGTCAGAATGACCCTGCGTGTGCAACTGAGACCACTGATAGCAGAGGAGGTCTTGATGCTGCTGTTCTTCAGCCTGTGGCCTTCATCGCAAATTATCAGCCCGAACTCCACTTCCACAATCTGCAGGACACAGAAATGCAACATACTTTCATTACCAAAGCGAGTGGTTCCTTTAAGACCCGTTAAGGGTCATAACAAGTAACCAGGCCTCAGTTAAGACATTTTATTATTCTAATCTCAGGCGAACATCTGCATGTCCCTCCTACCTGGTCTAGGGAGCGTAGTAGCATCTCATAGCTGATCACAAGAACACTGTGCAGAGGAGACGCTACAAAGTGCTCCACCCTGTGCTCCTGCAAAACAGAACACACATTTCCTTTCGAATAACTCCAAAAAAAGTGCAAGTAAAATTCCAACTTGCAGTGTTTCATGCTCCTCTCCTAAGCCAGAGGTACAGAACGTTCACTCCCGCAGTCTCACCTGGTCCACGGTGAACACGCTGATCCTCTCTCGGCCCAGCCACTTGTTGAACTCCGCCCCCCAGTTCTGGACCAGGCTGCCGGGGGCGACCACTAGCACCCGCTTGGCCACGGGTCTTCCACCGTACGGCCCCTGGCGGAGCAGGGTCCAGGCCAGGGCCACGCTCTGCAGGGTCTTCCCCAGACCCATCTCATCGGCCAGAATGGCCCCGTAGCGGCTGACAGCCCTGTTTGACACGGACACACACCATTCAGTGACCCAATTGATCACAGCTCGACTGGATCGATACATACTAAATAAATGTCACGTCAAAGGTAAGGTATGGGCTGCGTGTCATCTCCCGGACCTCATCCCCATGACACACTCGTAGAGGAACAGCAGGCCTTCCCGCTGGTGGGGTCGAAGTTGAGAGGTGAGATGGGGGTCCAGCACCACGTCCACCACAGGGAGTCCCCACTTGTTACCTGCCCACTGGTGAGTGGACGAGGGCCGTGGCATGACCAGAGCACCTAAGGAGGAGGAGGAGGATCAGACATACCAGGCGTTAGTGAACAATGGCACACGCACCCCGGTGTGAGCACAGGCACTGGGCCTCCGTCCGGTACCTGGAGCCAGTGGGTCGTGGCGTGGCCTGCAGGACTGCTCCTCCTGGGCCTTGGTGCCTGGCCGCACCGCCGTCCCTTTCAGCATGGGCCGGCAGAACGGTTTGGAGGCCGGGCATCGGGGGCGGGACGGATTAACGCTTGGCTCTGCCTTCTCCACGTGGGCGTCAAGGAAACAGCGGCCTTTGGCAAAGTCCTCGTCGGATATCACCCCCATCACCTCCACCTCCTTCCCCCCCACCATGAAGGTCTCCCCCTCACACAGAGAGGCCAGCTCGGACACCTTGTAACCGCTGCCTGCACACACACACACACACACACACAAACCACGCACACACACACACACAAACCACACACACACACCACAAACACACACACACACACACACACACACACAAACACACACCCAGGACAGTCACACAATTGTTCACTTTGTCATCGTTTCCACATGCCTACCAGGTGACACACACACCTCTATTGATCTAACCTTTCTCTCCCCATGGGGAGATATGTCTGATGTGACCGTCTCTCTATCTGGTCAACACAAAGTGATAAGATTGTGTCTACACTCACCTCCACTCCGCCCCACCTTGTTGCCACAACAGTCGCAACATAGCTAATGTCAATAGAGGGCTGGGCTGGAGTGTGTGCGTCGTAAAAAGGACTCACCCGCAACGAGTAGAAGGGAGATCCAGTTCCACCTGCATGTGAGAAGGTCCAAAGCAGCTTATCTTCCAGAACATGAGACAAAAAAAACATGTTGATCATGAAGTAGGTCACAGGACTAGTTCAATCTCACTGCGACAGTGTATTGTGTACAATGAACTCTTTCTTCTTCTTTAGAAAGCGCTGCTTTTCAAAGTGTGTTCACAGTCACTCATTACAGACTATGACAAAATGTGCACTTTATTTTACTTTCCACTCAGTTGACGGCTCACAACAAACTAGTAGCACAGAGAACGTTTGTGTGTGAACATTGGTTTCAGGGGAAGGGTGAGTTTATTAAATACAAAAATCTGCGTCGTGCTGGAAGAATCTCTTTCCAGCTTATTTTTCTTCCCTCTCTCTGTCGGTGTTGGATTGTCACTCCATCAGATATTAACAGATAGTGGAGGTGTTGATTTAGTTTTTAATCAAACAGCGAGCGTAGCTGTTTACCAAAATCCTTCGCACGCACGCACACACACGCACGCACGCACGCACGCGCGCGCACACACACACACACACACACACACACACACACACACACACACACACACACACACACACACACACACAGACTAATGCACACAGACTAATGCACACAGACTAATGCTAAAGTGTTTGTGCTGGCTTTTTAACCGGATTTTCCAAAGCCACACATTCATTGATAGTTTTGCCTTTGCCTCTACATTCCTTCTTCAGCAAACACTATCCAGGTGGGTTCTGTTCTATACCATTTATGGTTCACTCTTAGTTCTTACCGTACCCTCTGCAAACAGACATACAGAAACACACACACACACACACACACACACAAATGATTTCAGATCGAAATGACTGGAAACAAAGTCTTATCTTCCTAGCGTGAGTTACAGCGTGGTACAGATTGTGCAAGGTGCTGTAGGCAAAGACCATCCAAACCAAATGTTCATAGAAAATCAAAAGGATTAATTAATATAGCCCTCTTCATAGAAAGGTTACATTGCACTTTAACAACAAATAATTAACAATTAAGAAAATGCCCTTAAAAAAAAAGATTTTTTAAAAAAAAATGCATAATGACATGAATGCACAGAAATAACAAGTTGACAATAACGTTTTCAAAATGAAAGGACATGAAAAAAACTACAACTAAATTCTCAAAAGTTTTATTGCCAAAGTCTGTTTTAAGGGGAAACAGAGACCTCCTTTAGCATCTTGGAAGAGAGTTCCAAAGGCTAGGGGTCCTAAAGGCAGAGGTTCCATTGCCCTTGGTTTTGAATATGGATCTCGGAAAAACTAGGGATGGTTTGTGAAGAGGCTTGAGGCTGTGCCACTGTGCACGTAGAGATAGGTTCAGTGAGGCAGGCAGAGCCCTAACCTCATTGTACTTTAATATAACCATCCATTAGCAATATCGCTTATCCTATGCAGGGGGGCTGGAGCCTATTCCCGCCGACATACGGCGAGAAGACAGGACAGGTCGACGGCCTATCACAGGGCCAACACATAGAGACAGACAAAAACTCACACTCACAGACAATATACACTCACCAATTAACCTGTATGTTTTTGGACTGTGGGAGGAAACCGGAGTACTCGGAGGAAACCCACGCTAACACGGGGAGAACATGCAAACTCCACACAGAAAGGCCCTTGGGTCAAGTGGAGATTGAATCCATGACCTTCTCACTCTGAGGCAACAGTGCTAACCACAGAGCCACTGCGCTGCCTCATTAATATATCTTAAAATCAGATGTTGGTTAAATGCTTTAAGATTTGTTGGTTGCTGTGATAATGTTGTAGCATGTGATATTTCTCTAAATCCAGATAAATATCAAAGATCACAGCTTATATTGCATCCAAAATTGAACTTATATAGTATAACAACAGATGAAGAAACATTTGGCATGCATATTTACTAAGACAAAAAAAATCTAACTTTCTTAAAAGTTCTTTCTTGCATTAGCAAAAGCAGATATTGACAGGAGAACAGAAACACAAAGCCATCCATTGTAGCAACCGATACAATATCACTTGTGGAGATACAAAGGAACGGGCCTGAAGAATTTAAAGAAGGCAACAGTAACCATAGCTACTTGGTCTTTGACACCATAACAGGGAAACAGCTGTGGCAAACAATTCATATGGACAAACTCAAACGTATCCATACAAGCCATAACCACTTTGTCCAAACTCGATATCCGAGAGGTATTGCTGTTCATTCTCTATTAAAGATGTGAAAACCCACTACTCCTATTACCATGCTTTAGCAATATAACAACTATCTTTAACAACAAAAACACAAAAATACAATGCTGAAGAATCAATGCTGAATATTCAACTGTTGGCTGCATGCACGACAAAATCAAATGCCAGATTTATTGCTCTCCTCTATGTGTTTGGAGTCTGAACTGCATGTCAATCCCATGCCATTAAAATACATTCTATTTCAGATCTCCTGACTCCAATTCCCACATTCACACCATTCAAGCCAGGCCATGGATCGGTTTGCTCCATCTTTTCACTTAGTCTACCACTCAAATTTTGGTCAGATTGAATGGTGCATAATAATGGGACAGATGTGGATGAAGCAGCAAAGTGAAGATAACTTGTAGGGTTCAGAGCCCACACCAAACCCCCGGGCCCACACCCCGGACAGGTGGTTTTACCACAACTCAAATCGGCACACCCTGAAGACTGAGATGGCCGAGGAGAAAGGCAAGTGTGTGCGAGCTTTTTTCTTTGTCACCTGGGAAGCAATGGCAAAAGCTAAGTGGGGGCCTTTTATTTCAAGGCATGTTGGACGCAATTCTGACAAAGAAGAATTCAACATTGAGTTTTTCAGAAACTAAACTCCACTCGTTGCTTTTCAGTACAGAGACAGTGCAAACGGGACAACAATTTAATGTCTAGTCATTTTGTCATATTAACTTTGAGACAATAAATAGAATGTAGTGTCTTGTCCACCACCATGTTTGCCATCGGCATAATGGTGAGTCTCCACTTTCAGCCTGTTCAGTCTACATGGGTATCCAAGTGAGCATTAGTCTCTCTGTCTCTCTCTCTCTCTCTCTCACACTCTCTGACTCAAATACATTGTAATCAGGCTCTCTGGTGAAACGATTCCTGTACTGAATGAGCAGCTGTTGCCTCTGCAGCCTTGGAAACCGGAGGCGCAAACATCTCCGCAGTGATTCGCGCTTCCTTCTGCCTGCACCTGCTCGAATCAAAAAAACATTTGGCATCCAAAAGGATCTTTTAACAATAAACTTTGGTGCTTTTGGATCAGTATTTGAGTAAGGATGCATTGGATCAGCGCTTGTGTGATGAGTTGTCTTATTGTTGACACACTCAATACAAGGACTGTATTTGGGCAGACATAGACATATAAGCTGACCTAGGGATTGATCTTGGGAATGCTCCTTCTCTGGGTGGACTTTATAGTGGGCCTTATTGTAGTCTTGAGCTGTTCTAATAGCACATCAAACTCTGCCGTTCTTACTTCTTCACAGGGTTGAGATGATCGCCCACGGTTTCACGGTTTCACTCAGGACAGATGCCTAGGCTTTATGGGACATTTGTCATTAAAAGCTTGTAAACAGTCTAGAGTTCTGGTAACAATAGCTTTGAGGTAATGTAGTAGTAGCCTAGACTTTACCACACACTGCTACCCCAATGCCCTGAGTGGGTTACTATTGCTACTATTGCCAATAGTAATAGTCTATTGGCAATCATTTCCAAAAAATTTGGTCTTTTTGAATACTTGCAATACTTCATACACATTGCAACAATGTTCTAAAGGCATTTCTGTAGAAGCAGTGGCAGGCAGACAGTGGTATCACAACGATGGCTCGGATTACACTGGAGACTTTCTTTGCTGCCTCTGTCTTGGCAGGTGGCCTTGTCCTCTACCACGTCCCCTCACACCACCTCTCAAACTAGGCCTACTGCCACCTCTCAGAGGGGAGACTTGTCCCTCGCCATCCCTGTCACTAACACATTCTCCTCCGTCTGTGTGACCTCTGACGTGACCTGCATTCATTGTCTGTTCTAGGTTGTTGCTATGTTATTGAAGGTAAAGAGTAATCAATCAGTGTATATACTTTTACTACAATGTGAAATCAATCATCAGCAACAAGTTGACAGTGTTGCAAAGGCAATAGGGCCTCCATGCACATACAGTCAAACCTTTAAACATTGTCTGGAACAGTGGACCATAGTTCAGAGTCTGATGAAGGATAGTGATAAAATAGTACATCCATTAAACATTCCTGTTCCTGTTGCAAGGTAACTGGAGTGAATGGATCACTTTACCCCAAAATCTTCACAATCTGTTTAGCATATTCCAGATAAATAGATTAAAACTTGAATTAATGCAGTAGTTACGTATAATCGTGGGAAGTTGAATAAGTTGGTAGAGGTAGCATATGAAACTAAATTATTTTGAGTCTTAGAGATAAAAACATGTGCTTACTTTCGAACATGTAAATGGAATGGAATTTTCAGAGGCTACAAATTTAATTTTAGGTTTCATTTTGAATAAAGGAATTTAGGTGTATGTGTAATATTTCTAAGCAATTGAAAAAGGCAAAAGTACGTCATGGTTTGGAAATTAATGCAGACTTCTGTAATAAACTGTAGTATACGGTGCAGAACCGACACTGTTCATGTGGCTTACACGTGGTCGATGTAGGTGTTCAACCAAAAGCCCCATGCATGAGTTCAGCTAATATTCTCAGAGATCCACCTTAAATGGGTAATCCTGAGTTGGCCCCTCCTTCTCTCTCACTGCAGCGGTGCTCTCCGGGCAAGCAGCAACAGACTATCCGAACTTGACTCGCTTTTTCGGTTTTCCTGCCTTTGAAATCGGCTATGTAAACGTTGCGCTCAAATTTGTTCGTATTTCACGGCTTTCGCGCTTGTCTGCACTTTCAACGCGGATGTACGTGAGCCGGAGCCCATTTCAAATAACTCAACAGAAAACAAACATACTGGCGATCAAAAGTGTTGGATCTGATACGCGTTAAACAACAAGGGACCCCTTCTCACCAGCGATTATTTCTCTCTCTCTCTTTGGAGAGTAGGGTTTAGTGGAAGTGGTTTCGAAGTTTTTCTTATCCCTTTTGGTGTTAATTATACCCATCATAATTGTTATTGAGAAGAACGAGATTTTAGACAAGCAACCGTGTAAACTGCCCTTTGACTCCCAACGAACTGATTTCTTCCATCTGTGCTATAGTTGCCAAGTTTGAGCCCGGATGGGGAATAAACAAACCTTACTACCACTTCTCTAAATCTAGTATACACGTTTTGGCTGGTCGTTTAGGGGCTTCTCACGGATTGATAATAACGTCTTTAAATAGGTACATTCGCCTTCATTTCGAATTTGACTGTGACTTTGTGGTAGTTTTGTTTTCGGCTGCAAACTGCACAACACTGAAATAAATTCAGTATTACCCTGATCGTTCTAAAGCGGAAGAAGAGGAATCTGTACTGTTCAGTGGATTTTAAACCTTTCAGAAGAGTCTCATCCATTTGGTCTGCCGTTGACAGGGCAAGGAAACGATTCGTGTTCTGATCAGTCTCCCCGCTTCAGGGTAAGGACCATTTCCCCTCCTTATTCTATAGTTTCTCACTTGCGCCTGGCATGGCACTGCCCACAGGTGTGCAAAATTGATGTTGGTGCAACAGGAATTTATAAAGGTTATTACAAACATTTGCTTAAATGATTTTCAGACAAAAAAAGAAAAAATAACCGTTTTAAGTTTTCACAAACATGTAATTTTACGTAGAATTGACGTTCTTATGAACTGGTAACAGTTGCATCACATTTTTTTCCCCCGGGGCTAATTACTAAAATAAC
>JAVQJS010079537.1:0-15789 GCA_036024795.1 Galaxias rostratus
TATTTGTACATTTTGAGTTGTTTGTTTATTATTCTCACTTTAACAGATGAAAATAAACAAATTAGATGGGAAAATGTCCTTTTTTTATTTATTTGCATAATAATTCTGCACACTAATAGTTGCCCAATAATTGTGCACATAGATATTCTCCTAAGAAAGCCAAAACCTCACTTTTACTTTCTTAAATATTCAGGCTTGAGGTTTATTAACATTTTGGATTGACAGAGAGCACTGTAGTTGTTCAATAATCAATGTAATCCTCAAAAATACAACTTGTCTTATAATTGTGCACACAGTATATATTGTTCATTGTATCCCTTGATATTATCGCTGACACTGAATTTTTCTGTAACATTTTTTTCATTCACATTTAATCACAATACTTTACTTTACCACAACAAAGATTACATTGACAATGAAAACAAAACAAACTAACAAATACAATTAATTAAAAGTAGCATGTCCCTAGAAGGCTAGTTTATATTTATAGTTATATAGTTATACTGTTGGTCTAATCATCGTGGATACTTAATAAGTTGCTTTAATATTAACTTAATTTTAAAGAGTCGTAAAACCGGCAGTATATAATAGGTTTAAAAGGTATCACAGTTTTTTTATCTGCTATGTGAACTTGGTTGGTCATTCAAGTTGTGTACCATTTTATAAGTTAAATTTACATTTTCTATCCACTAGAGTTGGTGGTGGATTTGGTTCTAACCTATATTAGAAATCACAAACTCTGAGGATACAGGTAAGATATCTTTCTGATTCCATCATCTTGGGGGTGATAGACCAAGGAGAACAGAAAAGTTGTCCTTATAAAAATATACTAATAATTAGATTAGGTAACTAGGCTTCAGAATTGTATAAGTTTGGAGCATAAATAGAAAATATGTGAATGATGTGCCTTTACTGCTCCACATTCCCAGACATTAGATATTTCAGACTGATATGAGTTTTTCTTGTAGTATAGGAGTAATAAAATTAAAAACTACATCCATTTTACTAATACATAATACCAATAGGTATGATCTGTGCAGCATTGTAGTAATTAATCAAGCTAGGCACATTTAATCCTCTTTTTTCTTTATTTTATTAGGGTACTTACATTTAACTCAAGGTTTCTCACTATCCCCGATGAATTTTATTATTTAATTATCCTATTTTTTATATTGTCTAGTAGGAAGACTGTCAATGTCTGAACGATAAATGGTGGAGAATATTCATTTTTATTGTTTAAATCCTTGCAGACAGATACTAGTCTCCATCCATTTAAATCCTGTTTCATTTTGTATTTTCAAGTTGGTAAAAGTCCTATTAATATAGATTTACAAGTGAGGTATCACAATGCCCTCTTGTTGTATCCCTGCTTAGATTGTACTGACTCATATGCTTGTTACTCACACTCCGGTGTGCTCCCTTTGTGTGGACTTGGGGTTCTTGAACCGATCCCCTTCTTAGCTACCTCCTCAGATGTCTCCTTTTCTGCCTTCTCTCCGCTCTCTGGCTTGTCGGAGTCCTTGTGCATTATGGACCACTGAGTACAACTTCTGCAAAGATACCAAATTAAGCACACTCACATATACATTTATGTGGGGTCACGTTTTCTACTCACTATATTGCTAGCAGAGTGTCACTCACGGTGAGTTTGCATTTTACTTTGATCTTGATAAATTACTATGTACAACATCTTTAGCTCAATTCTTTTAAACATTGTAGCATTTTTACTCTATTTTGAAAATATTATATATATAAAAAAAAAAAACAGTGCATTGAGATAAGGATTTGGGCTATCGATAGTAGTACCCATGGTAGGTGTAGATTTTCCCTTACTTTGAGGGGGAAGACCTCTAATTTACAAGAAGCAATTGATCTGATATTTGGCTCACTCCTCAATAAGGCCTCTGTGTATGCCCTGTGAAAAACTGTCAAGCGGTGATTGGATTTTGGAGTAGTAACAACACAATTCGAGTACTTGAAAAACATTTCAGGTAATTTATATGATCTATAGGAGCCGTTGCTTGAAGTCAGGTCCCGAGAGGAGTTGTCTTGAAAATTAGTTGATGTTTAACTGTTTCATGTTATAGGAAGGGACCGGAAATGTTTTTCAAGGACTCGAATTGTGTTGTTGCATTATCTGATGCAACACATATTGTTACCGGTAAGTCATACTATTATTATTAGGATTATTTTTGGTGCATCAACGTCTGTATTTGTGATCCAATTGATTCCTTTCCAGTGCCCACATGTCTTGGGTATTGCAGTCTGTTGCGCTTTCATACAACTAAGTTATCAGTTCACTTAATTCAAAATATTTTTGAATTACTATTTTGAATAGTTTTTGGCCCCGTTTAAATGAATGGCGAGAGACAAATATACATATACCACCCTTCTAGCGTTGATGTTATGTTGTGGCAACAAGAAGGCTGTGTCTGATGTTGGCCATCACTAGCTTATGCAATACAGTTGAACTAAACTGACGGATGAAGATAGCAGCACCGCTCTGAGGTGAGTTTGACTGCTTCCAAAGTGATATCAGGCACTATAACCTATGACCTATTTATTTTATACTTTTTTAATTTTTATTTTAGATTTTGTATTCTTAACTTGTATCTTATTCAAACTCTATGTTGGGTTGTCAAACTCTAATCCAGGACATTTCCTTGCATGTTGGCCCTGTGTTCATTTCATATGACAAATAAACATGTTAAGTATTCCTAATGCTGTTGAATCAATCATGTAATATATATTTACCTTAAGCTTGGCAGACAGGGTTTTGGTAAGATTTGGAGCTCTCACAAGGTTACGCGTTAGCATGTTTAGATTATACTGTGATGGCCTAGTATTTGCTAGACATTGTGGGACATACATAGACGCAGACAGTGGAGCTGTTACGATTGTCTTGCCTTAAATTAAAGAAGCACGATGTTGATGTCCAGCAGCAAAGTTATTGAGCTTGTTTCTGTTCCTCTACAGCCACAGTGCAGACTGACAGGGTACCAATTGCAGTCTTACACAGTACAGAGAGCAGAGTACGGCTTTTGATGAAGTAACCTGTTTATGTTATGTAGCAGTGTTGTTCTTTATTTGATTACTTGTTTGGTCAATTGATAGTGTGAAACATATGTTTTTCCTGAATCATGATCTTTCATGCTTTTCTACTTACATCTGATAAATAGCAAATGTCATTGTGGTAAATGTCATTGTGTGTCCTCCATGCAATAAAACAAATATACCTGTTATTTCGATAATCTGTGCTTGTCCCCTTTAGAGTTTAGTCATTCCAAGCAATGGTATTGTTTTGTTTCAAATCTAATCAATCTGAACAACAAACTTGGCTTTTTTTCTGTTATTGGTCTTTTGATGGCCCGGGACCTGTCCAGGGTGCACCCCGCCTCTCGCCCAATGGCGGTTGGTCGCACAATTGCTAATGGATAGATGGATCTTTTGATGTGAGAATGGATCATCTTGTTTCACAGAAATTTATTTTACATAGCTATCTGTAACACATGGCCATATAATCTAGTTCTGGCATATAATTAATTCTCATGTGCTGTTTTTTTTCAGGATATTGTATAGTTCACGAGTGCTGAAACCAGAGCACAATTAACACAGGGAAGTGCTGAAGAGCTTAAACACCCTGAGGCGAAAGTGAGTTGTATTCAGACTGGTACTTAGGTTGGTTTGAGCCACAAAGTGATTAAGTACCAAACACTTAATTTCATGTTAGCTTGGTTGTGTTGCGGGCAAATTCTTACAATTGCATCACACAAGTTCTAGTTTGTGTTACGGCTGATTTGTTTTCATTGCAATTGCACTATTCAGATGTAACTTTAGACTTAATTACACTTTTATACTTAATTACAATTTGTTGCATTCACATAAACCGCCTAATCCCTTTGTACCTGAACCGACATCACAACGTTGTTACTGTTAAGGGTGAAAATGAAGCTGACTGATTCCAATGTGGACTAATAAATGCAATATTTTTTTGGTACGATTGTTCGTGAGCATGAATAGCAGATTCTTATGTTAAGGATAACAATTGTAATACCCTAGATGTGTCCATTAATGGGCTTTTTCTGGTGTGACATCTAGGTTGGACTCAGGTTGGTGAGTCCACAACCCTAAACTAGAAGGATGTAACATGTGGAAGGGTTCTGTCTCACCCTGTGAAAAAACAACACGTTGACACGTTGTGTGTGTATGGTATTCTATCATGTCAGACTTGCAAACAGATCGATTAGGTAAACTGTTGGGTAAACTGTTAATTTGTCATTATGTGTGGATCACATACGTGTCATCCCAACATTAACGTCTAGTTACCAAGTGAAACTACTTACTGGTTAGCATGTTGATATATAGGCTAACTACAACACAACTTGTTTGCAGTTCATCATACAAATCTCAAACTGATACATCAGCATTCCCAGGCCTGAAGATAGCCGTCTTCTTTTAAATATTTCTTTCCCGATTGGCTGAAGACAACAAAAAAGGATGCTCACACAAGAAGAAAGTATTGCGATTGAGATTTCAAATGTCTGGCAACAAACTCTAAGTTTTTTTTAAAATCTATTTTGTCAGATCAATGTCTTACATAACTACTGATTACATATGAAGATCATCGAGTGATGTCCCAATTCATAGGAACAGGTTTTGACCTTAAGCCCTTGTCACTCCTTTTCGAGGGCCAAGTAAAATAAAACCCAAAAAGTCAAGGATTAGGGCCAATGGATGTCAAATGGCAATTTGGATTAGGCCAAAATATCTGGATGAGAAATACTGACGTAACATTTGATTTAACTTGCGTAAGTACTTCTTTTGACCGACAGGGCGTGGAGGAATGTAATAGACATTTGGCTTCAGTTGGAGGCAGAGATGGGAAAAATGGCTAGCGCAAAGCATTTATTTATCTTAACGGCTAAAAATCTGAACTAGATGCAACTAACTTTTGTCTATTACCAGGCCCCGAGTTTTTACATCTTTTTCTCCTTTTTTTTATTCGGCTTGGTTGCATTTAAAGCTTCTTCATTTGTTAAGAATGTTGTGGCTTACATACTATATTATAGGGCAGTTCATTGCAGACCAAGAATTTTTGCGCCCATTCAGATTGTATTTTTATTTCAAATAAATGTTTGATTAAAATTTAAATCAACTTAATTTATATATCAATAAATAAATGTATAATAAAATACTGTTTTTCAAGTGTTTTACAAATTATTTTTGGGCAAAACTATACATAGATGCCTTTTATCTGATCCTGAAATAGTTATACTTTCAAATGAATAACACTTCTAACTAGTCAATAATACTAATACCATCCTATACTGCATGGAATGTCTGGGCACCGGCCAACCCTAAAGGACAGCATTCGGGAGTTGCCTCGTCACTGTTGACATTGAGGTTGGTATTTCGCTGTTAAAGACAGCTGAAATCAATGGATCTAATGCGTGACAAACCAATTTAACATCTAAATTTGAGCCATGGCTAGATAGTCATGATTCTAATCAAACAATCGTGGTCAGAATTGCTTTCCCAAATACTTAAGATGCCAATCTCTACATTGAGAAAATAATTAGGTATGGGGATCCCTGCTGGCTCACACAACAGGCAACAACAACCCCCCAAGTCGACCCACTGTCCTGTCAAAACAAAACGTTTAGTCCATGTCCCTTACAAGTTTGAAGTGATCGGTGTCCTCCTCAGGAAAGATGAACTAACACAGCTCCCAGCAGGTGCTTATATAAACTTGACCTAAAATAAGATTATAAAAAATTTGATTAAGCAAACATTTAATTTTTAAAGAGATACATTCAATTATTTATTTACCAAAATTATCCAACACTGAATGTCTTTGTTGGGGTAAGTGTATAAACCTCCAGGAGTCTAACAGTTCAATTTAAGAAGAAATCTGAGTAGGTGTGGGTTTGGGTAGGCCTACCCAATTTATAGAAAACCAGGTTCTTTACTGTCAGCTGGCTCCTCACCACAAAGGTTATCCCACGTTTTAAAACTGTGATTAAGAGAATGTTTAGACAACTATTGAACGAGAATATATAGAATGTGCAGCAGTTCATCTGTACGTAAGAATAGTAATTAAGAACATACTCCTCTACAGTAAGACCAAATTGTATATAACATGAATAAACATTCGAAAATATGTTGCGAGTTACTGGAAATATTTTAAGAAATTACCATAGAACAACCTGAACCAATGGGAGGTTTATTTAGATTCAGAAATCAATACATTTCTCATTGACGGATAGTTTTTCAATCTATTAACAGTCAGATTAGAAGGTCATTCTTGATAAGTAGTAGTAAAAGATGGCTAGTGTGCAGATGAGAATGACTGAAATAGTTGGTGATGACAGCTAAAACACTAATTGTTTGACATGTCACATCTCATACATTAAAACCTTTAATTAACAATGGCGGATGTAAAGTGGTGATAATATTCTCCAGGTGCTGAACCATTAAAGATCAATGTGTACCTATATTTTAATTGATTGTCCTTAACTGTTCAAAGGAGACTATTCAACATTTCAAATTGTTAAATGCTAAATGCTTGTTCAATACTGCATAAGAATCTCAAGTATTAGTAGTTTTCCTCTTTCAATGTCGCGTTTTAACTTTGTGTCACTGAAGAGGTGCAGCTGACTGCCCCGTTTTTCAAACAACTCGACAACATACAAAAATCAATGGACAAACAGTGGGCAGAGCTTCCTAGGAAAAAAGAGAGCTGAGAGCATCTAACATTACAATCGATTGGCTGACACACAAAGCTTAAAATGTTGTTATCAACAAGAGAAGGTAAAAAAACAACAGGTCAGGTATATAAGATAAGTGCATAGATCCCTGACCTAATCACTTAGATAGGAGCTAAGGAAGTGCTTTATTAAACATTAGACTACAAAGAAACATAGACCAAACGTAATATAAACAATTTCTTAGAACAAATGACTTTGCATATCAAAAATAAGTGCAAGGCTCATGAACAAACATTACATTTAAGAACCAAATATTGTCTGTCCTGTCCAAAAACATCTGTATTTTCTTCCAACTTTGCATATACCTACAAACTAAACCATCACAAATATGATGTCCCTATTATATAAGACAGCTTGAATGATTACGCTGTTAAAAAGGTCAGAACACAAATTATTATTATTAGGAATACATTTCTAAGGCAATACCAAGACGCTCATTTCAATAAGACAATGGTCTTGTTTAACTAATAATTATCCATAGCCCATTGGATGATAAACCCTTCCTCAGCCACGCCTCCAACCGATGATCACATTAAAGCGATGGGACTGTCCTTGGGTCTTAATGCTTCAATAACTGACATCTCTAAACAGCCTATTAATGGGGACCCCGAGTAGGACTAATGGCTCATAATCAAGATGTATGTCAAAACTCCTGGTAAAAAGTCCAGAACTTAAAATAATTACTGGGTGAGAGGTGTCATAGCTGCAGACACTCCTCACAGAGAGTGTTCTTAGAACCTAGACATAGAAGCTGCGTTTGAAACCACCTACTAAAACGTTTTAACAAATTGCAATTGACCAAAAATGTATATGCAGCATTGACAAAGATTCATTCCCGGAAGACACTGTTTTGGGGGAATGGTTGAAGTTCCGAGACTGGTCACTACACGATGCTTCACACCCCAAAATGCAATTCGGCAACTTCCTTCTGGTTTTGAAAGAATAACAAAAACAAATGAGGTTTGGTCACATTTTCCAGTTGAGTATCAAACAATTTGACCACATAATTGCATAAAAATAAGTAAATAAATACATAAAAATAAAAAAGTGGTATAACAGATTGTGGTTGAAGCAGTCAATACAGTTTGTGCTCATTGAGTATATAGGAAATAGTATTTAAGTAGGTGATTCCGGCCACAACCAGAGTGAAATATTGTTTTCATCCTGTATTAAATTATACTGGAAGAAAACCCCTTATGAGTGAACGGTATAACATATTTCATATGTATAACTTACTAAAACTATAAATTGGGAGTTTGCAGAAGGGAAAGGTCAATTGTAAGAAACTAAGTACATGGCACTCTGTGGAAACATCCTAATCACTGCTAAACAAACCACTGTTGGGTTTTTCTCTAACAATTGAGGCAAGTAAAGTGTGTACAGGAAAGAAAATAATAAGTCTAAACCTTGACATAAGGACAGGTAATGCAGGACTAAGTTACTGACTTTTTGCTCATCAAATGTGAATGGCTGAAGTTGCTTCAGGTTCTTTTAGCCTTGAAGTTGGCTTGGTTTTAGCCACAAAACTCTGTCACACATTAAGGTTCCTCAACCAAGTTCCCCAGTTATTACAGCATGCAAATTTGAAGTTTTGGCAATAAATATATGCTTCATGTTTTTTACGTTTATTACGTATTTCCTGGAGGATGTCATTAAATCAAATGCTCAGCGGAAACAGGCCCTGTATTCAGCTTTTAAAAAATCATGGGATGCCTGCCTATCCCCAACAAATCAGGAGTTTTTGGAAGGAGTAAGGGCTACCTGCCTGTCGATCCCCTTGCGTGCGCACTCCTAGGTAAAATACCTGCTTACAACTTCACCCTTCAAACAATCTTGGTGTTGCAATTCACTTTACATCAGCGGTGTGAACTAGTAAGGTGGCTGAAGTTGTTGCATGTCGTTGTAAAAGACTTGGCTTGTCAAATCGCCAAGTGCAGTTTTAAAACGTTAGGAAGTATCACATATTACATGCATACGTTGGATTTGTATACTCAGCAATGTATAGTAGCTATGGTGTCAATTGCAGCTAAATATAAATGATTGTCATGCACCACTAGCTCATACTAATAGGGAGAGGGGGAACACAATTATGAAAGTGTTTTTGTTAACGTAGGCTAACTGTATGTTGTTACTATAGTAACAGTCATTATTGTCTACTTGGTGTGCTTTGGTGTGAACAGCTCTATTTCTGAGAGTTTACTCTCATACGTTCAGAATCAGACATCGCCTTATACCAAAAGAATGCGCATAATTCACATGATTCATTAAAGCCTACCTAGCTCAGCTCAGGCTAATGAAGTGAAGTACCCCCCCCCCCATTATTTAGAGCCATATACTGCACCTTTAAAGCAACAAGATGGAGTGTGCGAGTTACAATGACTTTAACATGATGGCCTTCCTGTGATCTTCGGTAGGAGGCGCTAGCCGAGTATAGATGTACCATAAATGTATTATCAATAAACAGAGGCCATTGCCAAATACGCGAGGTGATAAGCGTCTCGGCTACGAAAAACATTGACGATGCAAATTTCTACCAGTTACCATTTCAGCAACATTGTATAGCCTATATAGCGATATTATTTCATTAGTGATGGTTTTAGCTCGTAGAAATGCCCACACAAACAGATTATACTCAAACGGTTCCTTTTCTGCAAATGATGCTCCGCCCACCGTTTGTCCGTTAATTTCAGTGTTTTGTCGAGCTGATGAAAAATGAGGCAGTCGCGACGTCGCTTCTTTCGTGATAAAGTTAAAACACAATATTGCAAAATGAAAGTAACTAACAACTCCCGATCCGAATATAAAATTCAACAGGCACGTATGTAGAAAAGGGACAACGACCTGAAATGCTGAACTGTCTTGCTGAACATCACCCCTCCAAAAAATGTAAAGTTATGAACACGAGATCGATGTATATGGCTCCTAACATACTACAAAAAGATCAAACTAAGATTATGTACGGTAAGAACAGTGTGGTCTACAAAGTCAATCTGTCTATAAACATAGCTACCTTCTATGAAGAACTTGACAGTGAGTGAGGTTCCATCAGACTTCACACAAATTAACGTTGTGTGTGACACAGCAGTTCTCCTACTACGTCTACTTTACACTTTGCGGCAAATGGGCAGTCATTATAAAGCACAGTTTAATACAATTGTCCAACTGATCAAGTGATATTGCCAATCTGCTTTCGTTGCAGACAAATGATTCTGTATTCTATCTTTTCCTTCCGAGCCGGCGGTTGAGTTTGTTGCAAGGTTTTCCGGTATGGGGTTTGGACTGACCAATCCTTCTCCTAGTACCGGGTGGGGCCGAAGTGACGTCAGTATTGAGTCCATCTTACTGTCTGGCTTGACACGTTATTCTTTTTCTATTAATTAATTAATTCGTTTATTATCATACGAAGTAAACCGACATAGACCCCGTGTATGTTTACATTAGTGCCATCATTTAAGGCATAATATATTACATTAAACGGTAAAAAAAAATATAATAATAATAAAATAAGTAAATTATAAAAAAATGTGTCACAATATTTAAGTTTCAAACCAAACAAGTATACTCCTCATCTCCCGAATGCGCCAATAAATTCATGTTAAACCTTGCTACATTTATCAAAGGCAAATATAAGTAAAAATATAATACCAACCTACTGGCAGCAAGGTGGCGCAGTGGTTAGTGTTGCCTCACAGGAAGAAGGTTTTGGGTTCGATCCCCACCTGAGGGCCTTTCTGTGTGGAGTTTGCATGTTTTCCCTGTATTAGCGTGAGTTTCCTTCAGGTACTCCAGTTTCCTCCCGCAGTCCAAAAACATGTAGGTTCATTGGTAACTCTAAATTGTCCACAGGTGTGAATGTGAGTTGTTGTATGTCTATGTGTTAGCCCTGCAATGGACTGGCGATCTGTCCAGGGTGTACCCCACCACTCGCCGAAAGTCGGCTGGAATTGGCAATTTTTTATATTGCTTAGGAAGGTTTCTAACTATGAAATTATCTGAGTGGCATCCATGAAGGGTGCTTTTTAAATTACCTAAGTACTCAGGAAAGGTGCTTCAATGCATCCTGTACTTTAGCAAGAGATACACTAGACCATCCTTCATGAAAGGAAGAAGCAAAGGCCACCCTACATTTCCTTGTGGCAGTAATATTTAAAGAAACACACCATTCAGCCGTCTATCAACATGAACAACAAGGGGTGCATAGCCCGAAGAAACAACATTGAGCTCCTGCCCCGTAGGCCCACCACTTGCAGGGACAGACATTGTGGTCAGGTGCAATGCCACTCGGGTGGCAGGCACAGGCGGGGACCTTGTCGTGCTGACCCTTGGCATCGTAGACTGATCCTAGGGACGTGGAGTGTAACCTCTCCGATGGGAAAGGAACAGGTGCTAGTGCGGGGGGGTGGAACAGTACCAACTAGACAAAGGCACATAGCTCTGGTTCTGGAACCCAAGTCCTGGAGAGCGGCTGGACTCCTTTATATTCTGGAGTTGTCCTGGGTGAAAGGCGCTGTGTAGATGTAGGGATTCTTATGAGTCCCTGGCTGGGCGCTGCTGTGTTGGTGTTTTCCCTGGTGAACGAGAGGGTCCGCTCGACTGCGAGCATCTCCCCAGGAGACCACTCATGTTAGAAATACATCACAGCGAACTCTGGCCACAACTTAAACCATTTAGTAAACACTCTGGAGCTCTCCAGCTTGTTGCAAGCAAGTAGATATTGGGTAATATTTATCTAAACAAAGTAAAACAGACTAAACATTGATTTTGCCTAACCTGCTAATCATATGAATGGTTTTCAATGCACTTAGCTTCAACGCAGATTAGCCTATGTATATAGGTTATATGTTACAACTGCTCTGTATAGTTTGATTAACTGCATGTGTATGTTTTGAACAGTACCTTGGTACCGCTTGTTTTAAACGTTTTTGATAAACTTGAGCAGTGAAGCAGTGAGCCACCTTGGGTCTCTTTGTTTATGCCTTAACAAGACACGAACAGGAGTTTTCATGTTTGTGCTTCTATGGTTTTCTTTACATTCTGTATTACTAATACAACATTGCCTCATAGGGTGGCCCTTAAACTTATGTTGAAGTATGTAGGCAAACCACTGTGCGAATGTAAATGTTAACGATTCGCTGACGCAACGTTGCAGAAGTATAAACCAAACTTCTGAATGATTTGTTCATTTTGGTCTTGCATGACTACCAGTTGTTTGAGTCATTCGTTCATTTCGTTCGATATAGGATTATAGGAAACAGAGAAGAATAGTTTACCCTTCCACTGCCGGACAGGCACATCAGGCCTGTAAGAAAGAGAGAAGTAGTTCACCGCTAAACGGGGTCTTCTAAAAACCAGTTTGTTATATTAGACAGTTTATATTGCACTATTCTGTGATTTAGTTGTAGTTTGTGTGTGATTGTTATTTGGCTGTATGGGAAACCTGTTTTTAAACAAATACTTCTATTCACATGAAAATTGAACGAACGACTCGGACCTAAAGACCCAGATGAGGGGTAAACTATTTATTTCCGTTTCCTATACAAACTATACTGAAAGAACTTAACAAATTACTCGAACACAACTGTTGCTCATCAAACTGAACGAATCTGTCTCCGAGACTTCTCGTTGGTATAGAGACATTTAAAAGATTTGTTCAAAATGCTAATGCAAATACCCAATGCATGTGGGGACTAGTATGGAATCGATCGGGTCAAAACCATCTTCAGATAGAAATCATATAAAACTGAAACAATATTCCAATTCCAAATGTATAATTGGGTCAAAAGTCCAATAAAAACATAGATAAATTAAAAGATTTAGGACGAAAGAATCAAATGAGTGAAATTCTTCAAGAACACCATTAGGGACTTCCTTTTTATGCTTCAAACAAGACTTCCACACCAATTTTATGCTTGCAAATGATTTAGTTTGAGTTTACATTTATAGTATCTTACAAAACACTGATGGTAGAGTTTCCAAAATACTGCAAGAATATCTCAGGGTGACCTTGGTAAAACTGTCCCAACAAACGTTTCTTCTCCTTGGCTGAAAAACTGGGGTTTTCATGGATGTTCTTTAGCAGATCCCGCAGTTCTTTGATAGTAGTCATCTGTGAGGAATCATCACAAGCCTGGCTTGATACTTTCTGACAAAATGTCGAGCCTTAAAAACGAGAAACAATAAGTAGAATAACAGTACCTAAACAGTTGAATTTTTTTTTGTTGCAGATGCAAAGAAAGAATACAATAAATTGCATGGTAATTATAAAGTCCTTTTAAAATTGTAAGTTAATACTTAAGACGATGCAAGTCTAGGTTTTTGCAAATACCTAGTTCTCAACACCAAAATTCAAAGGACGTTGGCACCCCCCCCCCCCTTGAATAAATTGAATATACTTTCATAAAGCAAAAAAAAATGCAAAATGTTAGCTTGTTTGCCAGTGGAGACTAACATAAATACAATTATAAATGCTTTATGTTGGGATTCCCAATGATAGTTAAATGGTCAGTTGTAAAATTCTGACCGACGCACATTAACCCGTTACAAAAATATTTTCCCACCTGAAATAAATTAACAAATATGAGGCAGAGTGGACAAATTGATAGTGGCGATCTCAGAAACTCTATACTGTACCACATTGTATAATACAGATTTAAAAAAAAAACCTGTATGGAAATAGATGTGTTAGGTGTTTCGTCTCTTCCAATGGAGGAGATTACAACAATTACTCTATATCATCTTTTAAATGGCCTTGGCAGGTATTATAGCATACTCACTCACCACTAGCTTTTGAATCCTTGGTTCTCTATCCTTGCATTGAAAAAACTAATGGGTTTGTTGATGTTTGTGAGAGATGTTTCTTTTTCAAATGTCTTATGTTTAACTGGTTTTAAGCTTTCATGTGCGAGCACATCTTAACAAATAACACAGAGAATAATCCACGTAGGTTTTTGGCAAGGCAAGTAAATCCACATTGCAGAAATTCAGGCTTCCAAAACTTGTCGGGAGCTTAGGGCTCCACATTGAGACACTTTCTTTTTGGCATTTGTCTTGTGTTGGAATACACTTTTTGAGAAGCCATCTCTCCATAGTTGCGCCCAATGTAGCTATCTAAACAGTACAGAGCAATTGTGGCAAGGGGGTAAAAAATTTTTTTTTTGCGTGTATGTGTCCAATCCAAACTGAGACTTCAATATGTGAATGTGTACAGGGATCTGCATGTTTATTACAAGTTACATGTACCCATAGAGGTACAACAAGGGGTATGTGAGAACAAATAAAATAAAAAGTAGCAGTCGAGCCTCATTAAAGATCAGTCATAATTTCAATACAAATTATTAAATGTAAATTCAATTTCCCTGATCAGTAGTCTTGTTTTCATAATTTATTTCTAAAGCAACAACCACGTTCACAATGATGTTTGTTCACTGTGAGATCGGTGTGTTGCAGTCTCAACAAAAGAACTTTGGTTTAACATTGTTTGGAGGGAGAAATATGAATGTTTTTAATATATTCTTCTCTGAAAACAGTTTGAACTGGGAATCCTGCATCTTGTGCGTCAATGACACACTGTTTTAAAAGGGCTAATAACACCAAACGAAAATCCTAGAGTGCAGAGTATTCACTATCGTTGACGCAGGAAATCACTGGCAAAAAAGAAAAAGTTACGTCAAAGTAATTCATTTAATTAACCCAAAGCCTCTTAGTTTCAAGTGAAAACTTGGAAGCTAGAGGTAGCATGTTCTTACTGGTTCAGCAAAGACCCCTTTCACTTGCAAATATGTATATTCAAAACTTTAAATCTGGCCTCACCTTTTTTCTGTGACAAAAAAATAGATGCTTTTTTATGCACACCACAGTTTGCGACGGGCAAAACGGCATTTAATCAACAAGAGCAAGACTTCTGTAGATTGTGCGAAGTCTTAACTGGTATCTGGCCTATTCAATAACAATTTCTCCCGCCAAACATGAATTGTTTTTTGAGAGATGGCATCAGATCTCACTTCAGAAAAATTAATGAAATTAAATATAAGATTAAGCTAATAATACAATTTAATTTATACTTAATAATAATATAGGACACAGCTATGAGGTATGATTTTTGCCTAAAGACTCCCCCCTGCCCGAGGCAGAGCACTTGGGACTTCAACAGCATGTCTTTGTGGATGATGAGGCATATTTCCTCTGAGGCAGAAGCTCATGTGGCCCTTACCCAGTCAACAGTCCAGGGAGCAGGTTTTTTTTAATAACCGCCTCTCCCATGCAAGGGTGGTGGAGGAGAGTGCTTTCGCATTTCTTGCAAGGCAGTGGAGGTCGTTACGGCGGATCATTCCCATCCACCCTGGAGGGCCTCTAAGGCCAGCTCTCTTCATTCTTAGCTGTCTCCCTGGTTGTCCCCCACCTCTCACTGCACCTTTCCTCATCCTAC
Source organism: Galaxias rostratus (assembly GCA_036024795.1). Classification (NCBI taxonomy): domain Eukaryota; kingdom Metazoa; phylum Chordata; class Actinopteri; order Galaxiiformes; family Galaxiidae; genus Galaxias; species Galaxias rostratus. The sequence continues at coordinate 15,193 of JAVQJS010079537.1, forward strand.
CTGTGGTAGTAGTTCCGGCCATAGTGAACACAGTTAAAGGTCATTCGATCTCATGAATCGTCACAATCAATCAATCAATCAATGCTGCCAGAATTGGTCATAGCTCTCATGAATCACCACAGTCAGTCAATGCTGTCGGAATTGACCAACTTAAGGCAGCCAATCCTTAAGTCAGAGCATGTGAATCTTTAACCCTATCCAGCAGGCACACTTTAATTTCGTAACAAAGGTGCTAATGACTAATGAGTTAATAGCACAGCCGTTGAAACACTTACTTTTAATCTTTTAGAAGCCTGATATTGCTGACAAATTCCGATATTTACGTTGTCATTGGCTGTGTGAGTGGCGTATGTTATGGGATTGAACGCCCCATCACTCAGAAACAATCTCCACAGCCGAAGCAAATTCAATGGAATTAACCAAGGAAACAGGACTAGGCTAAATCCGGTCAACTTTTTATTTTACTTAATAAATGCTTATTCATCCATCCATCCATTGTCAGAACCGCTTATCCTATGCAGGGTCGCGGGGGGGCTGGAGCCTATCCCAGCTGACTTAGGGCGAGAGGCGGGGTACACCCTGGACAGATCGCCAATC